>JAXGGA010020047.1:0-18936 GCA_038373865.1 Uloborus plumipes | reverse complement strand
CAAGTTTCCATCACACAAGCAAGATTTACAGAACACAGTGGACAAATTTGGTACGGATTTTTTAAAGATTCTGCGTTACGTCAGCAACCGGTGGTTATCAATCACTCAGGTTGCTGAGAGAACTTTACAACTGTTTCCAGTTTTGAAAGAATACTTTCGGGAACGAAAACTCCAATAAGAATACTTATTGGAGTTTTCTAACTACAAAATATGAAACTGAAGTCCTTAATAATAATTAATATACAAATAGTTTGGTAATATAAGCTGTTTTTCTGCCTTTTCATCATATCAAATGTTTTCATGTATGCAATAACGTGTTCTATATATGTCCTATATTTTTTATGAAAAATGTCCTATATGTTTCAAGTTGATCACTTCTACCCCTGGTGTCAACCAAGATCTTTATTTTCTGAAAACAACATTCAACCCCAGCAATGTCATGGTTTCGCTGGTAATCCGACTTTGTACACTGATACAATGCTCTCACAAGGAGAAACTGTTCGATATAACAAAAATGTTGAGGTACCGAAACAAAAATCTACTGGAAAAATTGTTTTGTCGAAACATTCCTCAGTACAAACTTCTCCATTAAAATGTAAACAAACTGTTGTTACACTATCACCGGAGGCTCAGGAATTTATTCCGTCTACTATGTTGAGTTCGAGTGATAATAGTGATCAAAATTATTTGTCAAATAAGTTACCGCTCATCAAAATTCGAATTGGTACGCAGGATTTAGTATGTCTGTGCGACACTGGTAGCACAATTTCAATTTTGAATCACGCTACTTTTCAGACATTTAAAGATAAAATAAAATATAAATTTTTATCTCGGCGATTGACAATTTCCACTGTTAACTCTCAAGTTGATTTCATATCTTGTGTTGAATTTTCATTCAAAATTGAAAATCAATTTTTCAGACAAAACTTCTTTACAATTAATATGAGAGAGGAATCTTCTTATAAAGCCATTCTAGGTTATGACTTTCTTTGCAAATATAATATGTCCATTCAAACAACTAAAAATGTTTTGATATATGACGGCATACACTTTCCACTTTTGAAAGATGATTCTGAATTATTTGTAAACAATGATACTCATCACGTCTCATCTCAACCAGTAAATAATATGGGTATTGAAGTTGTAAGGGCATGTAACAAAATTTTGTTAGAGCCAGACTCCAATGCATATGTTCAGGTATATGTCGAGGAAGAAATTAAGGAACAGCAATTTGTGTTCGGTTTAAATACCTCTGTTGAAAATTTACACGCTGATGAGCAAATCATCAAAATTGATTTATCCACTCAGAAAATTGAAAACCAAAAGAAAAGAACTAACTTTTATGTTTTTGTTGAAAATAAAACAAAACACAGAATACATGTAAACAAACACCAAAAAATTGGTTCATTGGCATACATTGAGGACATTAGGGAAATTGATGTTCCTAATGAGAATTTTGATGTGAATTTTATTCAGGCAACTCCTGAAATTCTTGAATTGCGTCGCAAAGAGTTTGATTTGAAAAATTTTGACTTAAGTCATTTGTCAGGAAATGAACTGAAATTGTTTCAGAATTTATTGAAGGAAAACACTGAATGTTTTTCTAACTCTCTTAAGTCAATTGGACATACTGATAGAGTAAATGCTGATTTTAAATTTTTACATGAATACCCGATTAGAACTTTACCGTATCCTGTTCCTTATTATTTACAAGCTGAAGCTCAAAAACAAATTAATGAACTCAAAGAAGCAAATATAATCACACATTCATTATCGGAATGGGGAATTCCGGCGTTGCTCGTGAAGAAGAAACGAACCGATGATTCAGGTGTGCAAAAATATCGTCTAGCCTTAGATCTTAAACTGATTAATTCACTGATAGCTCATTCTTCCTATCCGTTGCCAAAAGTACAAGATATCATCAATTCTTTGTCGCAATACAAATACTTTACCACGATTGATCTTTATGCGGCATACCACCAAATTAATTTACCAGAACACCAGAACATGTCAGAGATAAGTTCTCGTTTGTTACACCTTGGGGTGCTTACTCTTTTTGTCGTTTGCCATATGGGGCACGTACATGCAGTTCAATTTTTCAGCATCTTGCGGACATTATATGTCAAGCTACTGGTAAAACAGCCATAATGGCCTTCCAAGACGATTTTGTCATAGCAAGTAATTCCAGAGATGAGATGCTAGACAAGTTAAAAGCTTTATTCAAAGTTCTCCGTGAATTTAATGTCACCATCAATCCGAAGAAATGCACATGGTTTGTTGAAAACATAGACTATATAGGATTTAACATTTCCAAAAATAAAATATTGCCCGTAACATCAAACATCCAGAAAATTGTGTCATTTCCGACACCGAAGACAAAACGTCAATTAATAAAATTCATAGGGATTTGTTCCTATTATAGAACTTTAATTCCTTGTTTCTCTGACTTGATACAACCTCTTAATCAGTTGACGCATCCAAAGAGACAATTTATTTGGAATGATGCCATAAACGAAAATTTTCAAAAATTGCAACAAATTTTTTTTAAGAAACCATTCTTATCTCAACCAAACTGGAATGATGACTTCTATGTAAATACTGACGCTAGCAACTTTGCTATTTCGGGTGTGCTCATGCAAAAGAGAAATGATGTATTCGTACCTATATCGTACTTTAGCAAAATGCTATTACCGGCTGAAACTAAATATCCTGCAATCAAATTGGAGTTGATGGCCATTGCAAAAACATTACAAGCGTTCAAAAGTTATATTTTCAATCGTCAATTTTACATTTTGTCCGACGCTAAAAGCTTAAAATTCTACAAAAAGACTTCTTCCCCTGCATCCTTAACAACTCGTTGGCTTATGGCAATTAGTGAATTTTCATTTATATTTTTACACATTAAAGGCTGTGACAATTTACTTAGTGATTATTTGAGTAGGACTGATTTTTCAAAAAATACAATTGATTTTACATCTAATAAGGAAATTTTATGTGACACTCAAATTAATCCGGTAGTCGACATAACTACTGAAGCTGATCAGACTTTTCCACAAATTATAGAAAAGGAAGCTGATTTTTCATTATCTAATCTGAATTCTAGTACTGTTTTGAACCAATGTATTAATGTATTGAATGTACTTAGTGAAGAAAAAGATGCATTGCTTGAAATAACCAACGCAACTTTTCTAAAAGAACAATTAAAAGATAAAAAATTATCGGGTATCTATAATAACATTCTGAATCGTGTGGCTTCAGATAAACACAAGAAATTTTGTATTCATCCTCACACTCAACTCTTGATGTATTGCAAAGATAATTTATCAGAAAATGATCTAGAAAATTTGAAAGTTGTTGTACCTGACGCATTAAAGCCAAAAGCTCTTAGGATTGCCCACCACTCTCATTTTGGTATACGAAAAACTTACGATTTTCTTTCTAAAAACCTGTTTTGGGATAAGATGTATGTTGATTGTCTGAATTATTGTGCTAGCTGTACTAAATGCATTGTTGTGAAACCACATCGCTTGAAAAAGGCGCAGTTAATGAAAACTTACTCTCCATATAAATGCGGACAGCTAATTACAATGGATATCGTGGGCGTATTCTCAAATGGAAAGTATATATTAACAATTATAGATGCATTCTCCCGACACTTGGAATTATATGTGTTGAATAACATCACTGCGGCTTCTGTAGCTAGGGCAGTCTTCAAGTACGTCACGATGTTTGGTAGACCTGAACTTGTGTTGACAGATCTTGGTCGTCAGTTCAATTGTGAATTATTTGCAAAATTTAATCAGTTATTTAATATACAATTAAGACATACCAGCAGCGCAAACCCACAAGCAAATAGTTTAAGCGAAAGGGTGAATTTAAGTTTAAAAAACTCCATAAATGCATTACTAGCTGCAGGACTAGATTTTGATTATGCGGTGGACGTTCATAAAGCATGTTATAACGCCTCAACTCACTCAACCATAGAATTTTCTCCAAACCTTATTCACTTTGGACGAGAACTTTCTCTAATAACTGATGTTGTTAATTTCGACATTAACCCTTCTCTAGATTCAGCTTTTGAATTACACAAAATTTTGGAGCAAATGCAGTTTGTTTATCGGAGAGTTTATGAAAACTCTGTTGGCAAGAAATTAGCACACAATGAAAAACATAATTTAAATTGCAGACCACATAATATTAAGCCAGGGGATATTGTTTATCTACGCTCAAAAAATAAATTCAAACCATCAGTAAGTGGTCCATTTTTTTGCAAGAAACAAATATCTCAAGTATTGGTATTGATACAAACTCTAAATAATAAGTTCGCTCCAGTCACCAAGGTGCACGTAAATCGACTTGTAAAAATACAAAGAAGAAGACAAGAACTGGTTCAAAATGATCCAGTTATCACGGAAAATTCAGTACCAAGTCCACCTGTTGAAAATGGGATTCCATCAATATCAACTGAAAATCTTCGAATTCCAAATAATAATAATGAGTCATCGGAAATACAATTAAATTCTCCGGAAGTCTCTGAATTAATTCAGAATGATCAACAGAAGTGCTTGTCAAACAGTAGACCTAGATCGCCCTACCAGCTCAGACAGAGAAAAAAATGAACTATGCCTATCTATCTCCCATCTGTTCTTCAAAAAAAAAAAAAAAAAATATTTTTTTTCATGACTTCATGCAGTTTTATTAGTTTTTTTAGTTTGAATCTTCAGAAAGCCTGTTGTCTGATGGAGTTTGAGGTCACCGCATCCTGTCAGTGACTTGTTGGAGGACTCTACAGTACTTTTGCGTTCCTGTTTTGCTCATCGAGGTTGGCGCACCTCTACTGCTTTAGGTGTCCGACAGAACTTGACTGATGTGATTTCCTGGATGAAATGGACGGATGTCTTTCTGATGTGTTTTCGGGTTAGGGCCCTCTGCTAAACCCGTCTCCTTGTCCTATCCTGATGTCCTGCTTTTCTACTGAAGGATGATTTAACTTATGTTTATATTTCCTGGCTATCCACTCGGATGATGTGAAGCATTCTTCAATGCAGTGACTTTTTTTTTCAGATTAAAAATTGATAACTTGGACTTCAGAGCCAATAATAATAGACTGAACACTTTTTTTCTAACAAAGGAATCATCCGACTTTCATCTGGTTAAAATAGAAAATGTTTAGTTTTTTTGGCTGTTCTTTTCAGATATTCAAATCTTTGTGAAAATTGTTGGGATGATATTTCAGGTATGGTACTTGTAAAAAATTACTTCAGTTGTGGAGATACTGAATATTGAAATGTAGAGAAAGTTGGTATGAAAGTAATGTACTGTATATACTTGTAAATTTTATTTGAGTATTTTGCCAGCTTTGTTTGCTATTTTAAAAAAATGAATGAGTGCTGAGTTTGATTGTGTGAATAACTACTTTCTAGTACTCCTTGTAAGGCTTTGCCCATGTTGAAATCCTATGATCACAGTATAGTTTTGTTGCTTTTCCCCATTTTTGATTATTTTATATAAAGGTACATTTATTTTGGATATCAAAAGTTTATAGTGCACTAAATACCCTTATTTTGACTTCAAAATTATTTTCTAATTTGGCAATTTTTTTCTTCTTATGAAATGATACTTTTCTTTGTACCTTGTCAAAATTTTGACTTGCTTGAAGTACTGTTTGAGTTCATGGAATGATTAGTATAGTTTTGATTAAGTGATAAGTCACTACATGGCAAACTTTTTTTGTGTTTGTTTTTTGCGTTTTTTAAATAGTTCATATGTCTTTGAAAATGAATATGCTTGAGAAACATGTTTGTTTAGATTTTTACTGGCCAGATTTTTTTTAAAGAGTCATTTTATGAAGTTTTGCATGCAAGTGTGTACATATGAAAACGAGTTCCTAAACTAAAGGATTACTAGTACTGTAAATTTTTGGTTTGATCATGATCATTTTGTTTAAATTTGTAAATATCTTTTGGCAGGCATTATTGTGTTGGCAGGCATTATATGCGTTGAAAATATTTCTGTGAAAATTTTTGTCATTTGAGTGAAAAATTGATTTGACTTGAAAATGATTAATTTGTGGCACAAATTTGTTTATACTTGCTTCAGTTAAGCCATACTTGGAACATTGAATGATGGATTTTGAGAAATGAAAATTTAGTTGCCAAGTTTTCATTTTTTGTAGGGATTGATATTGTATGCCAGCATGTGAATAATCCATCTTGTACAAAAAAAAAAAAAAAAAGAGAAGGAAGTTCTCGTGGAATTTTTTTTTGGAATTGGTACATGATTTGTTGTGGATTTTATGGACATTGCACACTTGGAGATCATGTAAAATGTTTTTTGAATTTGCCAGCCTTTGCACATTTCATTTGTTTTTGTAAATAGTCAAGCCTTTCTTTAGTTACTGTCAGCAAGAGTGGCTGAAGGGTTTTTTTTTTAGTTCTGTTTAAAGGGGGAATGTGGTATTAATCATCCCACACTTTCTTTGATTTTATTTATCTTGCAATGCAAATCACAAAAGATTCCAAATTATTCACTTTCCTTGCCTGTTTAAAAAAAGAGAAATGCTTGGCTGGGCTAAAAATAGCTTTTCTGTTCACGCTAATTTGTTCCACTTTATACCGAAATCTAACTGCCACTGTTTTGATGTTATATGTGCAAGGCGTAACGGTTTTTCTTTTGAAATGTTCGAGAACATTCTTTTTCAACTGTCATTGTTTTTCTAGCGTGGTAAATTTCTGGAGATTTTTTAGTTGAGCTTGAGTTTTTGATGTGTGTGGACGCATCAGGTGTTCTTAACACTTGATGCAAAATGTCTCCCATAATGTGCGAACGTTGGTAATAAAATGGACATTACTTTTTTCGATTATGTTTTGTTCTCGTGCTTCATTTCTATTGGAATACGTCGCAATAGATTACTATATTGATGTCAGCAACGAGGAATCATGTGAGTACAAATTTTGCGATATTTTTACACACACACATCCACCACAACACCACAACTATCATTAAGGTAAAGGAAAGAAACTATAACTTTCAGTTGTAAAAAATGTTTTAGAAGGTGAAAAGTTTATTTTCTCTTACAAGTAATGATAAATGTTTCTTGCAGCAAGTAAAAATGTTGGCAAGATCAGAGAAATATCGACTACGTTTTACTGCATATTTTGGGAAACAAGAATATTGTAAAGAAGAAAATAGAATAAACATGGTTCAAATCTGATCGGATAAGTACAATTTTCATACTCGTGCATGAAAAGGTTTCGTTTTGGCGATCGTGGTCACTTTACTGTAGGCATTTTCCCCGAAATTCTAATCACTGAAAAAAATTCTTTTCAGGGACTTTCGTTGGTTTGCTGAAAACTTAGGAGACATATACTTTCTTAGGGAGTGCGGGAGAAGACCTCATAATTTCCGGCAACAATAGAAGAGAACATAGAATACGTTGGGTAAGTAAAGGCTTGTAAGATATTATGTTTTTCTTGTCAGTATGACAATTGATTTGATTTGATATTTTATATTTGAAAATCAAAATAAGCCCTTGCTGGTGTTCAGAGAAGTCTGACCGAGACCGAGGGGTCCCGGGTTCGAATACCGGCTCGAACATGGATGTACATCCTGTCCTTTCTTAGTGTGAGTATGCTGTTGTGCTGTGAATGGCTGCCTGCCCTATAAATGGGTCCCTATGGCATGTGTCTGTGTACTGTGGAAGTCGGACTTCGCACCAAATGACGGTACAGTTTGAAAAGTGAAGCATCGCACCCCAAATTGCCAGCCTGGCTGGCAGAAGACAACAACAGCAGCCCCAGAATTAACATACACAATGAAATCGTTTTCACTTTGTAAAATATTTTTATGGCTCCCCCAACCTCGCTAGTTAGCCCCTCCCACTACTGAAGTTGCAAAAAATAACTTCAAAATTACATGCATTCAATTGCCTTTTGAAATATATGTACCTGTTAGAAGCTGGAATTAATTAATTCTACTGCTCGAATAAAAGCACTTGCCACATAGCAACACTGATATCAGTTTCTTACAAATTAATTTCATTATAACCACTCTTTCCAACTCAATGTCAGATTTTTAATCGACCACTTCAATATTCCCACGCCCTTCGCGAATGCTATCCTTGCTACAAAGCATCACAATTACCTGATAGAATCGCAAATCACATACATCAATTTCACAGGCATCATCATGTCAGAATAACAAGACGAATCTAATTCCACCAACCAGGCAGTGATTGAACGGCGCCACAAACGAAAGAGCGATCTATTCCAGTTCAGGAGTTAATTACAATGCTTCGTTACATAATATCAGCTATTTACGAATTTCTAAGGATTGGAAAGCATACAAAAGCTGAAGTAAGAAAGTAGGCCTTGCATTAGCCTTGGAAACATAATAAAAAAACAGGTGAAGATGTTTACATTAGGAATATTAATCAAAATGAGTAATACTAAGTAATTTATTACTTCATGATTTAAGTTGATTCAGTGGAAATAAACATCGGTGCTAATTTTCACAGAAGTTTTAATCGTGTTCTTTTGTGCAATCAGGGGTGCCCATCCCCCACCCCCCAAATTTTTCACAACCCTTTTGTGATTTTTCTCCCTCTTTTTTATTTATTTTTTAAAATACCATTTATTTATTTTTTAAATATTACTTATTTATTTTTTTAAATATTATTTATTTATTTATTTAAATATTATTTATTTTTAAATATTTTTATTATTTTTTTAAAAGTAAAACTATTATTTTTTTTAAAAGTAAAACTGTTATTTTTTTATAGATAATTTTAACTTCTTTAAAGTACTAATTATGCGCAGAATAGAATAGCTTTTTTTCCATTCCAGACATTCCAAGCACACACACACACACACACACACAAAATAAATAAATACATGATAATAAAGAAATAACATAAATTTAAAAAAATAAATTAATGAATAATTTTCATTGCAAAAAATCAGTAAATAATTTAATTTAAAAAATGAATTAATAAATAATTTAAATAAATAAATAAACTAATTCTCCCCCCCCCAAAAAAATTTTTTGATGGCGCAACTTGCGCTATAATCCCCCCCCCCTGTGGGCACCCCTGTGTGCAATGATAGTAAATTTAAAAAAAAATGAATAATAGTACTTAATTTATAAGGACAGAAGGAATTCTCGGACAAATAAAAATTTCTTTTTCATATCTATCACTGACTTTTTTTAAAAATTTATTTTTGTTGACTTATGCACCTGTAATTCCTTTTGTGCACAGAAATATAAATGTACCTTGGTCTGAATAACATGCGATTGTTACATGGAACTACGCACATTTTGAACATTTTGATTTTTAATAATAATTTTTCTGGGTCTGTGATTCGCCACCACACCAAAAGTGATAAAATCGTAAATGTTGCGAAACAAACTATGATTTGCCGCAAATATTGGTTAAAAGGAAATTCTCCAAAGTTTGCACTGAAGAAAAATTATCTTCGATCCTCAAAACTATGTCAAAAGATAGTTGAAAATTCCGCTCTAGAAAATAAGCCCCGTCAAATTGGAGAAAGGCAATGTCGTTCTTTTTGATGATCCGTTTATCAGAGGATCGCTAATTTTGTTACTCGTTCATTGAACTCATTCATTTGTAAGACTTCATTTATTTAACTTTATGCAAGACATACTCACGTATAGTCGATCAGAAATGTTTAGTGTATCAAAAATATTCTAGGAAAAACAACTAAAATTACCTAAATGTAAGAAATTGTGCCTACATGAATTTAACGAAAACATATTTCCTTTATGTTTAGATTACATGTGTAAAGCAATTACAGTTCATTTTGCATTATATTTTTCAGTTACCAAGCATATGTATCTGACAGAGGCCCTTTGTCGGATGTCTTTTCATTCATAAGCTCCAGTTATTTGCATTGAAAAAGGCGTTTTTGGTAAGGAATAATCATCGTGTCTGCAACATTCTTCAATTTTTATCCGTTTTAACGGTGAATGCCCTTAATTTAATGTATCAGTTGATAGTTAAACAATAAAAATCAATAGAGTGTCGAAAAAAAACTCTGTTTTTAATGAGAAAGTGCAAACTGCTAACTTCATGTAATTATATGTTTCAATTATTTTATGTCTTTGTGTCATTATATGTTGTAAATGTTTTATGCTTCGTGCTACTATTCGTTGAAATCGTCTTATGTTTTTATGAAAATTAGATATTGTAATTTCTATAATTGTTAAATAAAAAGCCTCGAGGATGCCGTATCAGGTTAAGTCACAACAATGACAGGTACTGTGGCTCCTAGAGGAGTGAAGTGAAGTAAAGAGTGTCGAAAATTACATAAGAAACCATTGCTGCAGTCAAAGTATTTTTATCAATGAATAAATAAGTAAATAAATAAATAAATGAAAGGTAAGACATACCTTGTTACACTTTAGAAATGAACCCGATGAATAAAATTCTCCCTTGCTCCAACAATAATAAGTTGAGATACGATCTACTTTCAAGCCATTTCAAGACTAATACTTTTGAAAACTGTTGCATTGCTTTTGTAAATGAAATTCATCACGTCCTGCTAGCGACACAACAGGTGTCAAAAGACCAATAAATAATCATGATTTTCAAAGCGCAGCGTTCACTAACCAAACAAACCATAATATGTTCCTCTCTATTGGGAATTCTTACTCAGACTTTTAAAATATCTTATTATTATTATTATTATTATTATTATTATTATTATTATTATTATTATTATTATTGTATATTTTTTGAGACTAAGGGACCCCTTAATTGCCAACTCCGAAAATTGTTTCAATATCTTATTTGGTTCTCAAAAATATAAATCGTCCGCCAGGAAGAATTTGATTAAAATGAGAAATACATTGAAACAATATGAAAATCCAATTACTTCTCTCTAGAGAAAAATAATTTTATTTAACAAGTATCGTAATTTGCGCTATATGAAAATTCTTCTCACGCTGGAAAGTAAAAATGAATTTGATGAAAATTCACATTGCAATGTGAACACTATGAAAACTTACTCCTTTCTCTCTTTGATAAAAAAAAAATTTAATTAAAATGGGCATGAAAAAGCACTTAATAAAAATAAGAATAAAAAGGATGTTTCTTTGTCCCATCAGAAGAAAAATAGTTCAATTAAACTGCACATTATAATTCGTACAAAATGAAAAGACTCGAGGGAAAAAAAAAAAAAAAAAAAAACGCTTCGAAGTACACATCCCCGGGGCTCGAACAAATTTTGCACGAAATTCCAAGGCTGTAGGTGCTAAGAAGGTATCTAATACTTCCCAATGATACTTTGCTCTGTTAGTCCAGTCAATAAACACATCGTGTCGCAACTAATTTAGGGAAAGCTGAATTTTTGCAGGATGTTAGTACATCGAGTGCACACTTAAAAAACACAAAGTCCCGACCTCCACCCCTCTTGCTTTCCCCCCCCCCACCCCCTCCGAAACATTGCAAAAACACTACTATGATTATACGCTTTTCGTGTCGAAACTAATTTAGGGAAAGCTGAATTTCTGCAGGATGTTAGTACATAAAGTGTACACTAAGAAAGTACCAAGTCCCGACCTCCACCCCCTCTTGCTTTTCCCCCACCCCCTCCGAAACATTGCAAGAGCAGTACTATGGTTATACGCTTTTTGTGTCGCAACTAATTAGGGGAAGGCTTATGTTTTTTTAAAGATGGTAGTATACAAAGTATACACTATAAAAACACAAAGTCCCGACCCCCAACCCTCTTGCTCCCCCCCCCCACCGCGAAACATTGCAAGAGCAATACTATTACTATACGCTTTGCGTGTCGCAACTAATTGGGGGAAATCCGATTTGTTTCCAGATGTTAGTATATAAAGTATACACTAAAAAAACACGAAGTTCCAATCCCCACCCCTATTGCGTACGCCCCCCCATGCCCCCTCCTGCAACACATTGCAAGAGCAGTCCTGTGATTATACGCTTACATCTCAAAAACTAATGATACAGGGTCGTTCCGTTTTTATTTCACTTCTTACAATATTATAAACGAGTGGTGCCCAGCCTACGGCCCTCGGGCAGCATCAGGCTCTTGAAACTTATCTGTGTGACTCGTTGTTTTGCGAAATGTTACGACTCTAGGCACCGTTTCTGAAAAACAAGTTGCATTTAGCAAAAAGAAAAAGCACTAAGTGATGCTGACAACAATTATTCCTTTATTACCGGTCACCATCTAACATTTCATTCACTTGGTCCGAAATATTGTTACAATGCATTCCACTACAGTTTCCACACATAGACGTGCAATCGAACCCAGCTTTACGACAGCTACAGTTTGTAACACACAATGTTTTTTATAATTGCAAGATATTAATAAGAGAAGTTTACTTGGAGCAGGGATAATTGTCATGGGCTTAGAAATCAGTCTATTTCTTGAAGTATATTGCCAACCACTCTTCTGGTAGAAGTTTAAAACCTAACTAAGTTTGAATTTTTGGTGGTAAAGCCTCAAACAATGCTGATGAGTGGCATCTGAAGTTGGTGGAAGTTTTGCTAAATCAAAAGTTGACTGAAGGGACATTTTGGCGATTAGTTGCTTATACTTAAAATATCTGGCTTCATTTAGGGTTTTCTACTGTGATAAATTGTACATATTAAGGATAAAATGTTCTCAACTTTCTACAATTATTTCTTTTGTAATATCTTGTTTTGTGTAAAGCTCAGCCTAAGCTTTAGCCTCAGTTGAAAAACGTATCAAGTCGGCAGCTTTTTTTTCTCCTAGTCCATAGAAAGCCAATGTCGTGTCGCAACCAGTGATTGCATGAGCAATAAGGAGCACGAGGAGTAAGAAGTACAGTTAGCTGCTCGACATGTTTATTTATCAGGAAATGTTTATTTGTTTATTGACAGAGTAAACTTTAGACACTGAAGATAAAGGCTTTAAGAAGAAAAGTGTGGCATCATGCTGGGGTGCTAATGCTACAAGTAAAACAAAGAGATCAGTATCAGTTCTCACAACAGTAGTATTATTCTTTTTCACATTCTTAATGGCTTGGTTGACAATGACAGTGTCGGAGTCATCCTCTGCAAAAACCACGTTAAGAGCTTCAGCAACAAACCTTGTTCTAACTCCTTCTATTAATCTCTTCCTGTTTTGAAGGTTTGCTAGAAAATCTTGTGTTTTTCAAACTGTATTTTCATCAAAAACAATTGAAGGGCTTGGTGCATAAAGGGGCTACGTTACATTTTGAAAAATGAACACGCTGGACAATGGTAAGCAATGGATACATGTAAGCAAATGAAACTTTGTAAATCAAAAAGTAGATATCATTAAAACACTTTCGCACTAATAGCAAAACCAGAAAGCAAATAAGCTGCAACAACTGCTACAATAAAACTTTGAATTTTAGTAACTCGCAATTTCTGATTTGTCACATAACCTCTTTATCTCCCAAGCCCTTCAATTGTGTAAGAAAATTTCTTTGATGCTCTTCCTTTTTGTTCTTGTAGTTTTGTTCGAAAACCGCTGTCACTCATTTCTATAATTGCAAAGTATATATTTTAAGTATGATTCTACTATTTCCTTGAAAGTTTTAGACACCAAACCTTTGCATGTAATAAATATCCCCTGTATATTACGAAAACAGCTTTATTTGCCTCAAAGGTCTCCTAGACTTGCCTCAAAGGCCTCCATCTTCAAATAATTTCACAACTTATTTTATAAATTGATAGGAGTGAAATAATGCACGAAATAACACGGTAACGTCATTTGTTTTCGAAGAACACGCATTTAGCGAATGTACTATTCTTGAAAGGTGTTTGAATGGAGGGAGGGGGTAAGAAGGGTGGGAGTCGGTACTTGTGTTTTTTTAGTATATACTTTATGTGCTAACATCTCTTAAAAAATCAGAAACTTTTTCAGAAATGAACATCCCCGAAATGTAACATTTCGAAAAACAACGGATCACACGGATCTGTTTTGCGGACCGAATGTGGCCCGCGGGACACAGGTTGAGCATCACATGTTTGTAATATAGTAAGAAGTGGAATAAAAGAAGAAACACACCAATAACAGCATTAGTTTTCGAGCTGTAAGCATATAATCATAGTACTGCTCTTACAATGTATCGGAGGTGGTGGAGGTGGGGGGGGGGGGAGGAGAAAGAGGGTTGGGGGTCGGGACTTTGCGTTTTCATAGTGTATACTTTGTATACCAACATCTTGAAACAAAAAATCAGCCTTACCCTAATTAGTTGAGTCACGAAAAGCGTTTAACCATAGTACTGCTCTTGTAATGTTTCGGAGAGGGTGGGGGAAAAGCAAGAGGGGTGGAGGTCGGGACTTGGTGCTTTTTTAGTGTACACTTTATGTACTAACATCCTTCAAAAATTCAGCTTTCCCTAAATTAGTTTCGACACGAAAAGCGTATAATCATAGTAATGTTTTTGCAATGTTTCGGAGGGGGTGGGGGGGGGGGGGGGGGAAAGCAAGAGGGGTGGAGGTCGGGACTTTGTGTTTTTTTAGTGTACACTCGATGTACTAACATCCTGCAAAAATTCAGCTTTCCCTAAATTAGTTGCGACAACGCCATTTTTTTTACCTTCATTGACTGGACTATGTAGCTAATTAGAATAGAAGTCAAAATACTTTTTTCCCCTATTTTAGCTTATCTGAAAATAATAACTTGTTTTCTTGGTAAAATAATTCAGTTATCACGGAATAATTTCGTTTTTTTCCCTGTGTATTGGATACAGGGTTGCCAGATTTAACAACTGTAAATACGGGACAGGCTCGGGGGGGGGGGGGGTAGAGAGACGAAGTCGAAAGGTTGAATTTTTAGAACCTTGACTTTAATATTAAACGTTTCTCACTAATATAAATGAAGAAAAAAATTCAAAATGATCATAGGAATAAAAACTTCATTTTTTTACCATTGCATAGTTGTTTTTCGTTATGAATATTAGTGGAAAAAGGTTTAACACTAATTATTGCGAAAATTTGTATTTCCCTGTTATTAACTCCCTTTTTCCTGACGCAGGACCGTCATTTCAAAATTTTCCGGAGGACTCTAGGGGGGGGGGAGGCAAAAGGTAAATTATACCGAATTTCAATGTAAATTTTTCAAAAAAGAAAAAAGCAAAAACCACGCCCAATTATATGTAAATACATTAAGTTCCCAAAACCTTGGGGGGGGGGGGGACATTGACCACCCGTTCTAATGTTCCAAATGACGGGCCTGTCTTGGCGTGAAATATATAATAGTCGCTTCTACTGATAACTAATGTTTAGTATGTGCTTTTTGCAAAAGCTAGACGTACCAATGGGGAAATGTGAATGCAAAATAATTTTAATGAGTCATTAACAAAAATTTGGATCACAATTTAGTAGACATAGAATTAAACCTTACTACTTGAATTCAATATAAGAAGTTAACCTAAAATAAATAAAAAAAATCAATCTTCAATATCTTTTGGGGAAAAACTGTACAGTTTTATCAATATTATAACATGATAAATATTCTTATACAATGTCGGCAAATTCTTTTTTTTTAATCATATTTGCTGCTTGATTTTACTGCTGCAATAACTCTTTCAAAGTTTTGATGGTCTTTAGGTTGCCATAAAGTTCACTGTAATTTATATTTCTGTCACTCATTGCAACAATTTTGTAAATTCATGTTTTTAAAACGCGTATTTGTTTGCTAAATGGAACATCATTTAGTTACATCTTTTAGTATAAAAGCGAAGCGAAACAAAGTTCAAAAGATTGAAATTGATTCAAAAAATCTAGTGACTAATAGTAGCTGAACACATATATTTCTTTCATAATGGAAAAATTGAGAAGGGTTTTTTACATAATAAAGCATAGTAAAATCATTTAGAAGGAGATACACCACTTTTACAACGAACGTTTGTTGAATTGATTTTCACAATAATTTCTGCTCTAAATGAATAGAACACTAACATTACTTCAGAATAGGAAAATATCGTAATTCAATCAATTCTTTTATCACTATGTCACATTTTTTGTTTTACTTCATTTTTTTTCTGAAAATAATGTTTCGTTTTGTTAAATGCTGCTTCTGGCCAGAATACGGGACTTTAGCCGTCCCGTATCAAGGTTCCCCGGGACGCGGGACAAACGGGACTGTCCCTTGAAATCCGGGACGCCTGGCAACCCTGATTGGATAATAGGCGAGAGGAAGAAATTAAATATTATTCATAGTACAAATAACTCAATTTAAGCAACTTAATGTCATCTTTCTTGAGCCTAAATAACGAGAATAATATCAAAATTTTATTTTGCAGTCGAAGCAACAGCTATCTAAATCTGCCTTTTTAGCCTAGTTTCCCGGAAAAAAATAAAAGAAAGACGAAAAAAGTATTGAAAGTAGCTAAATGCATCTAAAAAATATCGCCAAGTCAAAAAAATATCGCCAAGTTAAAAAAATATTGCCAAGTTAAAAAAATATCGCCAAGTTAAAAAAATATTGCCAAGTTAAAAAAATATCGCCAAGTCCGAAAAAAAAAGCCAAAAAGAAATAAAAAGGGAAAATGAATATCGAAAAATTGAAAATTTGAAAGTAGGGTATTGAGATGGGGAATTTGTGTCGGTCGGTCGGTCTGTCTGTCCCCCCCCCTAACAACTTTTGAATGAACATTCCGATTTTGACAAACTTTTTTTTTGTTGGAAAGATCTCAGCGAATACAGCTCATTCCCATATTTGATTTTTCGATTTGAACAATTTTTGGTTCAATTTTGAACCGTTCAAACAACCTGTCCCGCGATGCTAACTTTTGAGTGAACAGTCCGATTTGAACGAACTTTTTTTTGTTCGAAAGATCTTATCAAGGATACTTCATTCCCGTATTTACATTTCCGATTTGAACAGTTTTTCGTTCAACATTGAACCGCTCAAGCAAGCTGTCACCCCTAATAACTTTTGAGTGAACAGTCCGATTTAAATAAACTTTTTTTTTTGTTCGAAGGATCTCAGTAAGGATACTTCATTACCGTATTTAAATTTTCAATTTGAACATTTTTTCGTTCAACATTGAACCGTTCAAACAACCTTTCCCCACTTAATAACTTTTGAGTGAACCGTCCGAATGGAATAAACTTTTTTTTGCTTGAAAGATCTCGGAGAGGCTCATTCCCATACTTCGCTTTTTGATTTGAACCATTTTTCGTTCAATTTTGAACCGTTTAGAAAAAAAAAATTAACATTATCGCCTACGGGGAATTTAAGTTGAATGTTGATCCTGAACTTAAAGTCGGATTTCCTTCAAACTAACTTTGTAAAAAAATGGTTTTGATAAATAATGTTTGTAAAGTACTTTTCTGAATAATCTTCTGTGAGGACTCTGATTCCGACTCCGACTCCGCAAACATGGCGGAAATGCAGGCTCAGAAAAAAAAATGACTGACTGTGCAGACGATTTTTTGTTTATTTAATCATTTGTTTTTTTATTACTGTTTTTTTTTTCTTTTTTTTGGCAGACGATTTTTTTTGTAACAAAAATTTTTCATTCACGAGGGCATTTTATTCTTTATTTATATTTAACAACTGGCAACGGATTAAAAGTGAAATTCGAGACATTTTATTAACGAACGAGTTTTTTTTTCTTTGTTTGATAAAATGTGTTTTGATGCTCTTTGTACTTTTATTTATTTATTTATTTATTTTTTGAAAACGATTGAGGATTTTTTCTACGGAAGAACTGTAACAACTACATTCTTTAAAAGGTGCGACAAAACTTTATTTATTCGTTTATTTACTTTTTACGCGTCTATTTCATCTGATGAGAGGGGTATATTTTGCTTTTAGAAATCAGCTTTAAGTGCTAAAAATCTATGTTTGACCTCAGATAATCAAGAGAATAATGATCAGATGCTAGAATGCCGATGTCGATGTACGGGAAAGTAGGCTCGTTTAGTTCTTGACAGAGCTTCTTGTTTAAACTGCTTTAAAATTTGTCTTAACGAAAAATATTGAGGTATACCCTCAGATAACCTATTAGCATTCGTTGTGTTCTGCAACAAGTAAATGAAAATAAGTTCGCAGTTGGTTTTTCCTTTCTTTTTATTCTCTTGTGAGTTGAAAAGCAATATTTACATGAAATATTTTTGCAGCCTATTTTGTAATATTGTACATTGATGATTATAATAACAGATCAGTACTGGATTCTACTTTATGAAATTTACGGAGGAAAATTTAAAGTTTTCATTCGAAACCTCCAAATTTTGCGCCTCCCGCATAAGATGAATTTGATAATGAGCAACGAAGTGAAGATATAAATCATAAAATGATAAGAAATGGTAGATTCAGTTTATGAGAACGTCAACGATATTATAATAGTTTGACTTATGAGATCTGCAGGGGATTAAAAAAAAAGCACATGTCCACAACATCCTCCGAAAAACGATATCTATTTTCCAGTAATAAACGAGCAATAAACAAGAGATAGCATCTTTCTAAGGTCGATGGGGAAGCGTAAATGGACTATTACGAGCACATTTGTTTGAGTAACCCACATTTCGAACTGCTAAATACAAACAATGCTACTTAGAAAAAAAAATTGTATCTTTTTTTTTTTTATCCTTCCAGCAAATTTTGTACAAGGTAAAATAAAGAGCGAAATTCGGAGCCTTTTCTTGTCACATGACCTAGTTATGTTCATTTCTTCTTGATTTATGTTTCTTCAAGTAGGTTAATTCAACAAATTATCTACCGTTATTAACTCCCCGAACGTATCTGTTTACTAGTTTTTAGCTTCTGAATTAGATCCCGAAATGACAGAAATTTGAATGATATTTAAGTAATTCGCGATTTATTTACAACAAGATGTCACATGGATAGCAGACGCCCTGTTTTCTTTTAAGTTTATGTGGAATGTGAGTACATTAAAAAAAATGTATTATGAAACATGCCACACCAACTATTTTGACAAAAG
>JAXGGA010020046.1:0-18936 GCA_038373865.1 Uloborus plumipes | reverse complement strand
GTCCCTGATGCCAGGTATTGAATTTAACTATTGTCATAACCTGATGACACACAAGAAGCTTTGACAATTTTATCTCATGTCATCCATATTGTTCAAAATCTTTATTAATGCTACATTTAAGTTATATTTTGGATCAACATTTGGGTCCTTGAGGATTTAAGACTACTAAAAATGTATCTTTCGACCCTACATTTTTGGGGAGTGCAGAAAACACGCAATACCTTTCCCAGACTTTGAAAAGTATTAAATATTCAGATGAAGTCAAATAGTTTACTATGAACACGAACATTTGGTGAACTTGGTAAGAAGTTATCTTCTTCTGCCTCTATGAAGGATTCAGTTAAAATGTAACGTGTGCCAACATTACAGAGCGATGCTGTCAAATATTGTCTACAACATTTTTGAGGCTGGAGGGAAATGAGACTGCCGACTAACTTTCTAAGCTTGCTGCTCTCAATGTGAACTTTGATTTTGGTCTTTACAAATCTCATAAAAAAGGGCGTTAAAGGAACTGGGCAGAAAAAGAATGTCCTTCACCAATGGTATTTGATCGACGAGCATCGAACTTTAACTGATTTCGCACTAAGTGGCCGCAAGTTTTCATCTCTAGCAAGATTACGTGTAGGGAAAACTAGAACATTTATGTTCATGGCGGGAGAATAAGTGTTCCCAACTTTCGAAATTTGTAATGAACAGCAAACATCGCCTAAACACATTCTTGGTTGTATGAGCTGACAAAGGAGGGTAGACCTTTCGACAAACTTTTTACAGACTTTTGACTTTTTAAACGTTCTTAATTTTAGAAATATTATTTAATTTTAGAAACATTCAGATCTGTCTGTGTCTTTTTAGATAATGTAGTGAGTCTTTTGCTGTTTTACTGCCCCATGTCCACGAAATTAACAAAAAAACTTTTTTTTACCCAGATGGAAAGCGCCATGCAAAGGGTGCAGCGCGCCCTGAGCTTGGACTCGAGCTGTGACGAGCGCCAGAAGCTTCCTTTGGACGAAATCGAATTCAAGAACTTGCAGGACAAGCAGGGGCGGATCCTGAACCACCGAGAGTTGCACATGTCCGTCTTCCAGGGCGGAGTGGATCCGTCCATGCGACCGACCGTCTGGAAGCACCTGTTGAACGTCTTCCCACACGGGATGACGGGCGAGGAGAGAGACACCTATCTCAATGCCAAGTCTGCAGAGTACTATAGATTGCGATACCGATGGCAGCATTTAATACACAGAGGTAAGAGAGCCTTGAGAATCCATCGGTTCAATTCTGGTTCAGGAAAATTTTCGATCGAATTCTGTCTGCCAGTAACATAGCGAGAAAATTCGTTCTGGGTGAGGCAAAGTAAATTTCTGCCTGCGCTATTTATGGATGCAATTGATCGTATTCGGTTCAATCGAACTCTGTTCCGATTGAACGGGCTAACTCCAATATAGGTTTCGACTCTGTTATAACGATTAAATGGTGTACTCGAAAAAGTTTTGATTCTATTGTGACTTCCGAAAGAAAAGGTCTGCCGGTTGGACTCTGAGTCATTACCTGTAGGGACGCTACTAACGTCACATCTGCTACACGGATAATAATCCTATAGAGTGAAATAATTTTTAAGGAATTTAGAAGGAATGTGGTCCGATTTTTAGAAAGTTTGGGGTTCGATCGATTCATAAATGAACTATTTAGTGCATACCAGATTCCTTATTTGCATCGACCGTTTTAACGATAATAATCGCAGTAGCACAAAGAGTGTTTAAAATAGCCTGTAAAGTTTAATTTTTCTAACTCAGCATATTGATATAACAGTATTGAAATATTTATTTGCAGTGATAACTGATCCGTCTAAATGATCTTTCAAATGTTTAGCTTGCTGGGCTTAAAAAGAGAATTTAAGCTTATGCAAAAGTTACTTTTAACAAATGTTTTACATCGTGATTCGTTGTTCTTTTGAAGAAATATTTGTTCTGGAAACTAAATAATTGCGTTTTGCAATAGAGCTATTTTATTAAATAAAGTTATTCTTCTCACAGGTAAAGTTCCAGATGTATTGCAAGACATTACGAACCTCGTACGAAAAGACGTGAGGAGGACTGATCGCACGGAAAAGTTTTATGCGGGATCTGATGATAACGAGAACGTGAAAGCTTTGTTCAATATTCTAACGACCTACGCTGTTAACCACCCCAGTGTATCTTACTGCCAAGGCATGAGCGACCTGCTCTCACCAATTCTGTACGTAATGAAAAAGGAAGCGCATGCCTACATCTGCTTCTGCGGTCTCATGAAAAGGACTCAGTCAAACTTCAAACTAGACGGTCGTTCGATGAAACTTAAGTTCAGGCATCTCCAGAGGATGATACGATTCTATGACAAAGAGCTGTATACGTATTTGAAAAACGAAGGAGCTTTGGACTTGCTATTCTGCTACCGTTGGTTGCTTCTTGATCTGAAACGAGAATTTCCATACCAGGACATGCTTAGCATGAAAGAAGTTCTTTGGGGATCTTTACCACCGAAACCACCCCAGACAGAAATAGAGTTGTATGAAGTGAAATTTCCAACAGCTGCTATCTGCAGTCCTTTCAAAGACAGGACTAAGTCGGAAGATCGTATGAAGTTTGCAGAGGATCATTTCGGAACGTCTCACGATGGCCATTCTCTTTCGCAGTCGATGTCCAGCAACCCCACTGCCAAAGCTCTCAAGAAGTGGGCAATGAGGGTTCGGCGGGAATCCATTGCAAGGAACATGGAATCGTCAGAAAGTATGACTGAGGGAGAGATCAAACTGCCCGTGCATTACAGACAGAAGAAATACCGCAAATACATCACGGGGAAACTTGGCAGACTCAACAGGAACGCTTCTGGATCAGACCTTGACATCCGGATACCCAAGAAACCGGCAATAGCAACAGATCTGTGCATGAGTTATGCATGCGGGGAAGTTTTTTCGGAACAGCAGCAAGTCATGGACGTCGTCGTGTTCGATGCGCACGAATACTTGCGTACGCAGTGGTGCTATTCCAACACTGTCAACGAGATTCAGTTGAACAACTGGCTGAATGGACGCCGCTTTCAGATTACAGAATGCGCGGTTGGTGGCAAGGAGGGCGAAGAGCCCGTTGTCAACAACAGTTCTAGCAACAGACATCGTCATGGAAGCAACGATTCGAATTACGGTACTCTGTCGGAAGGTGTTTCCAGTGACGAAGAAGACGAAGGTTGCTTACAAAAGGATGACGAAAGCGATGGATACTCGTCTGATAGCGATTCGAAAGAAGCATCTACTGTAGAGCACGATTACGATTCCAGCACCGACGACTACGAATCGTATGACGATTTTCTTGACTCGATGGCCGGCAGGCAGTACGAAGAAGTGAATGAGTATTTTGATAGAAAAAAAGAAATGCTGCCTCCACCACATATCCTAGGCGACGGAAACCCCTTCTTGCTATTTCTATGTGTGGAGTTGATTGAACAGCATAGAGAAGAAATTTTCAGACGAAAGCTTGATTTTAACGAGCTAGGAATCTATTTCGACAAATTGGTGAGAAAGCACAAATTTCCAAAGGCATTGAAAAAGGCCCAGAAAATGTTTAGGGAATACTTAAACATGGGCTGGGATGTGGAAGATGTTGGAAATATTAGCGACAGCCCTGATTTTTGAGCTAATGAATTTTTGCTACACAACTCAAATCGAGTTGTAAATCTTTTAAAACTACGAAACTGCATAAAAGTATTTACTGATAAAGTTTAAGTACAAAGCGAACGAGTCATTCGATTGCACTGCCATTTCAAAAGGTGTCTTGGCTGATTCATAGGATGTGCTAGAGTTCTTGTATGAAACATAAGGTGAAAGGGAAGGTGTGAAAGAAAATATTTTACAATTTTGGTAATAAAACTAGACTAGCTCTCCTAATCAGATTTAATTACTTTCTGAATCTTCGTATTTTGTTATGTGATAATTTTTTGTACATAAGAATTGTAAATAGTAATTTTTTTATACATTCCATGAGACGTTTTATGTCTGCTGCTTTGTTAATTTTGTACTTTTTACTGTGCTCAAAATTTGTGTTTTACGACGTATTTAAATGAAATGGAATCTTCATGTGTTTTAATTTTGGTTCTGAAATACTCGTCCAGTTCTATTATAATTGAGATACTTTTGAAATGTTTAATTTATGTAAAACATTATTAATCGGGGACAAAGAAATTCTCCAATTTTATGTTATCCATTTTGTTATTGAAGTATTTTACTTAATCTTTAAACACTTAGAAATTTCAAACCTAAACGTTGATTATACAAAAATATATCTTCATCGAGAAATAGAAACAAGATTAAACTATATTCAAAACGCTCAGTTGAAAATTTTTAATAAATTCATTTTCTTTTTAATTTAAAACAACATTCAAATTGCTAATTTTTCTCCTAGCGTTTTATTTAATATTTACTGTATTATAAAATTGATGTATTTCGTGTAATATTTCCCTGAAAATGAAATGATCTTTCAACCTACCCCTAGCCGAAACATAATTTTTTCCAAGCAACAAATTGAAACAATGAGACAAAAATGGCTAAATTAAGTGAAATCATATCGGTATAATTTATGAAAATTTCAAATTTAACCCCATCATAAAATGTAATAAATCTTCACCAAGAATTAAAAGGACATTTTTGAGAACACTCGATTGCAAATTTCTAATAAATTCCATTTTTATTATATTTAAAGCTACAGTCAAATTACTAACATGCCCTGATCGTTTTATTTAGTATTTTATGGATTATGAAATCGATATCTCAAGTGCAATACTGTCGTCCCCGCTTAATCGGGTAACGGATAAAGAAATACCCCGCTTACACACTTTAAAACATCCCGGAACCGAATATTTCCCATGCCATAGGCGCAATGTTAAAGATCCCCACTTACACTAATACCCCGCTTTATCGAATATTTCTTGGAACCGAGAGTATTCGTTTAAGCGGGGCCGACAGTATTTCCCTGAAATGAAAATGATTTTCTAAATTCTCCAAACTCAAGTGTACTTTTTTCAAGCAACAAACTGAATGTGACAAAAATGGCTGAATTAAGTGAAACCTTATTGAGTGTTTTAAAAAAGCATGACAAATGTTTGTTTTTATACATGTTTTCTGAATCAAGATTCCAAGCATTTTGTGGAACGAGCTTTTATGTAACGTACGTAATGCATTGTGTTATAAGAGGTTGCGTGTATCTCAAAATAAATGTCGAGCAAATGTAAACTCTTTCCTTGTCTGATTTACTCACTTAACACGAGAACTTGGTATAAAAAATGTACAAAGGAACATAACAGAGTATTTTTCATTCTAGAAGAGTTGAAATATAATAAATACAGTGAACTTTCACTTATGAGCTGGCCCAAGGGACCAACAGAAAAAGGCGCATTAGTGAGAGAGACGTATAAGTGAACAAGCCTATTTAAAGGACTAAAACGCAACATAGGTTCTAATGAGAGAATGAATAAGAATGTTTCTATAGACAAGGGACAGATTACTGCAGTTTGGCAACTACTGTAACGTAACTACAATGATAAAGAGAAAACAAATATTGTAGCATGCCTAATTGCAAACAGTTCCCTTTAAAACGTTCCATAACAGGTAATTGTCCCTCTCTGAACTCTAGTTCATGTTATAAAAAATGATTTCCGTGAGCAATAAAGACGAAAGATTAAAGAGGAAAGTGAAGAAAAATGCTTATTTTTTAAAGAAAATAAATAAATATATATTTTTTAACATTTTACGGAAAACTCGGCGCATAAGTGAAATATTAATCTTTAGACCGACGCATAATCGAATGAAACTATGATTATTTTTCTATCGAATGTGCTGGAACCATTCTAATTCGTCGCGTAAGTGGAAAAGGCGCATAAATAAGGCGGTGTATAAGTGAGAGTTCACTGTAGTTAATTAAATGAGTATTTTTTGTACCAGAAGCTTAAAAAAAATAAATAAAATTCTTTCAGAATACAAATGCGCCCATCGAACGAAGCTCTTCTTTGGACAAAGAATTTTTTAAAAATTGGGAGGGAAGAAATTACCGATATGCCGAATGCAGCTCCAAATTCTGCCGAATGATAAAGTACGGGTATGCACACCGAAGTACAACTAATAAAGGCCAGGGCCTGATTATGACACAGGCCAACTAGGCCTGGGACTCCATATTTTCTAAAAGCTTATGCATCGCATCGTTAAAGAATTACGTATTTTTAGAAAATCACAAAAATAATGATTTATTAATCGGAAAAAAAAAAAACTCTTGTGATACTTTACGAAAACTTCTCTTATTTATAGTTTGTTTTATTCAAGTAAAAAAGCTTTTTATTTTTTGAGAATTAGCTATAAAACATTTTAACTAACTTGGGTTAAAATGAATATAACAAAGCAGTATCGGTGCTAGAGATATATATGCACACCAGGGCCGCAGGGGGTTGGGGGTAATCCCCCGAGAGGGTTAGGGATTTTCTCTTACTCATAAAGGTTTAACTACTAGAAAAAGTAGAATGCGCGCAAAGCTATTTTTGGTTCTTGTCATTTTTCGGCCAATGGACAAATTTAACAAATGGTAGCTGAAATGTAGATTCAAATATTTTTAAGAAACAATGAATTTAGTACATCGTAGAAACTAATGACAAGTCATTTAAAAAAATCGTGTGCATACTTGATATTAGGAGTAGACAGATGCCATTTTTTGGCCGATGAACCGATGCCAATTGTTTAAAGACTGCTAATGGCCGTTTTTTTTTTTTTTTTTAATGGCAGATTGGAACAACTTAACAATTGGTAGCTGAAATGTGTGTTTCAAACATTTTTTAAGAACCAAAATGTGTTCAGTACATTCTAAAAAGAAACCTATGACGAATCGTATTTTTAAAAAATACATGTGCAGGCCTGATATTAGGGCTCGACCTACAGCATTTGTTGACCGATGGGCCAACGCTGATTGTTAGCCAATTATTCAAAGTTACTAGATGGCCGACTATTTTTAGTTTCGAATGACGAAGGAAAAACTTAACAAATTGTAGCTAAAATGCGTGTTTATATATTTTTTAATTAACAAAAATGTATTCAGCACATTGCAGAAACTTACGACAAGCCGTATTTAAAAAAACATTAATAGATACGTAAATAGGGGCACCCGGGACATGTTGATATTTCAAGTTTTTAAATAAAAATATCGCATCGAAAAAAACAATAAGTGGAGTAAAATGCATGTATTACACTTCAAAAAATCTACTTATATTAAAAACTGAGTATCTTTCTTTCTTTCTAACTATCTTTCTATGTCACGCTTCTTTCTCCTGAACGCCAATGAACTGAAAGTCGAACCAGGTACCGATAGATAGGTAATTTTTCAAGCTTCTTTAGTTTCAATTGATATAATTATACGATTTTAATTAGCGAAGATATCAATTAATAAGTAGTTAAGTTTAAAGCGATTAAGCCTAATAAATGATTAAATATGAAATCCATTCTTGCAAACCGTCGTTGCTATGAAACAGTGATAACAATGATAATGAGAATTTTGAATGAAGGCTTAACTAAATCAAACATGAAACTCATAAGCGGGCCACTTACGTAGAATTTTTATCGCTAGCTACTGGTAATATTTTGAAACATTTATTTGTTGAAGAGCCATCTATATATTAAAAACTGAGTGTCTGTGTCTGCTTTTTTCCTTTGAGCGAGCTGAACTTACTGAAACTTTCCTCACCATCTTGAAGGCGTGAAGCATCTCAATAATTCGAATGATTTTTTTTATATAGGAAAAAAGTAAAGGCGTGAAGCGCCTGTAAGCAAGCCGCCTTGGCGGGGAGTAGTTTCTTTAAATTTTTTTCTCACTACTTTCAGGGCACGAAGTGCCCGTGCAACGCCGGGCCACGTGCGTGGTATGTCTTGAAATCGAATGAACATTAAATTATATCAAATAATATAACTTCAGAATGAGGTAAAAGTTAGAGAGGGGGGACGTTATGAATCAACATGCCGCAGGAAGCTAATCTAGCTGCCCTGGCAGCTAGTAAAAGAATAAGAATGGAAAGCGACATTATTACTACCGAAAAATAAAATTGTCAAGTGTTTATGGAAAAGAAAAACTTAAGGAGGTTTTCCTACAACATTTTTACTGAAAATAAATTTAAAAAAAAAACTTCTCACAAGGTAGGGAAGAGAAGTGATCTCTGATGTTAATTCTTTCCTTAAACGCACCATAAGTAGCTTAAAATACGTGTTTATAACTTTCATTTTGTTTGAGGGTAAGTCCTCACACCCCATCAAGCAGAGGTTCTAATTGAAAACTGAAATGCACAGTAATAAACTAAAATTAGCAATTTTAGTTTATCACTGTGCATTTCACAGTATTAAGCTGAAACCTCGGCTGCCAGTAGTATACTGCAAAAACAAGTTTATTTTTTGCAGTGTAGACTATACTAGACAGCAACTTAACTTGACACTGAACGTCACTACGGGCGGAGCCAATAAGAGCTCACAAGCAGTCAGCGATCTCCTCTAATTCGCCAAGTAGGCTGTGACGTTTTATCTAGCTCATTTTTCATAGGCTAACGTCACGCTGCTGTTGTCAAGATAGGTTGCATGGTAGTATAACACGCTAATATATACGGTAATTATCTCAGTGAAAGTGAAAGTACATGCAATTATTAAAACTCTCAACGAGGCGATCGTTTGATGAGTGCCTGTGTAGTGAACATTTCGGGAGCGGTCCAAAATTTGGCAAATTCAGAAATCCTTAACGGCGATACATCTGGATTTAGAAGTTTCCAGAGGAAAATGGGCCGATATTTTCTTCAAGTAAGAATTATCGGCTGCCGATGACGATATATATATATATATATATATATTTTTTTTTTTTTCAAATATCGGTCGAGCTTTATTTGATATCTTAAAAACAGATTGAAAAAAAGAGATATAGATATGTATGCATGTAAGGATTTCTATGGCCAACACTACCCCCTCCCCTAAGAGGAAATCTTGGCTGCGCTAGTGATGCACACAGTGCAACTGCACAGGACTCTGGAACTAGTATATACGAGGACCCCCACAAAGGGCTATTTGCCGACACTGCGAAAAAGTTAAGATTATTTCTGTACCTCAGAACCAGAACGACGTAAGTCCAAAAAAGGCTTCTTTCCACTTTTTTGCTTCATTGTATGTAGAATCTTATTCCACATCGACCCATTAAAACAGTTTTCTATAAAACAAATTCCTTCACAATTATATAGCAGCTTGAAAAGAGCGCGAGTCCCACCCTTTGCATGTATCCGACAATTGTTTTCGCCCTCTGCTGAAAAATGACGAAAATGGACTTACGTTAGTCTGGTTCTGAGGTACAGATTTTGCGTTGACTTAAAATGAAAGAACAGAGAGGGGGCCTCCAAAGCATTGGTGGGACTTGGGCCTCACTTATAGTTAAGCAGGCCCTGAGAAGGGCGTTTAAAGATAATATTGTAATTATTACCCAATTTTGCGGAATCATAATTTACCATTTTGCTGTTGCTGTTAGCCTAATTAGTCCCCCCTCCCCTCTCGACTATTTTTGGGACTTGGATATAGTATTCCTTTTTCAATGAATTAGTGCGCATATATTTTTTTACTTAATTTGATAAAAATTTACGATATTCACGGCGTCTTTGAATTTTTCAGGATTTTTTTTAATTAAATCATTTCAGGATACGTTAAATATCTGTTTAGTGAGAAATTGTTAACTGAATTAGTTATTCTTGTAAATATGTAAGGTTTTGGAGTTTTAAGTTTTTTAAATTCAGTTTCTAAGAATCATCTTTCATATTACATCCTATTAAGCAATATGAATAATAACTAGCAACAAAAAGAACTTGCACAACGGATGTTGACTACATTTTACAAGAAAGGAATTCTGAAATTTCGCATGAAAATTCTAAGACTTCAAACAAATCAACCAGGTCAATTTTGATTGTAGTAATTAAAACAATTTAACCGGGGAAAAAGTTATTTGGGAAGCATTGCGAGTAGTTTTTTTTTTTAGAAGAAACCGGTAAAAAAATACGACGAATTCATTAGAGGAAACATTCAGATAATTGAGAAAATGACGAAAGATGATGCAATCGAAATAATTTCATTGAATATCTTAGCATTAATAGGACCTTACTTTTCTTACTTAAACAAACTGCAGAGACTGACTATTGGCATTTTCCCGAGAAAACTTTTATTGATAAAATAATATTTTTAAAATTTACCCACTCATAGTAAAATAGAAAAAAAAAAGTCCTAAAACATCGCCATAACGTGAACGTACAATCGTATCTCAATAACTCGAAGTCCCGATGGACCAGCTAAAAGCTTCGAGTTATAGGAAGTTCCCACAGCCTTCTCAAGAATTTGGGGTCCAATTAAGATTTTGAGCTAAAGGAATATTCGAGTAATAAGGCTTCGAGTTATCAAGACTCGGCTGTACTTGTTCCAAAACATTTTAAAGAACAAGCAAAACTTTTGAACTAGCGTGATTTTTTTTTTTGCAAGTATTGTTTTGTGGTTTTTTGAATCTATGACCATGTTTGCAAAGGAGATGATAGGAGCCGAGTTAAATTCGGAAAAAGGAATAAACTATTATACCCGTTTTACAAAATATAGGTACAATCTTACACAAATGTTGATCAATAAAAGTTGAGTAAGCTATGATTTCAATCCAAACGACTCCAGCATGAAGTTTTGTGGGTATCTTTTCTTACTCTGACTTATTAAAAACGCAACTAAACTTTTAACGTAAAAAAATCTTTCAGGTTTCGAAATTTTGTTCAAACGCTAGCATTCAAACTACTTTTTAAAATAATTTGTCTCTCATCTACATTTACTTCAAAATGTTGATTACAAATCATTACCCGTCTTTTCCATCAAATACAACCTAGTAAAATATTTTTTTTGTTGTTATTGTTTATTAATCATTTTATCGTTAAATTAATTATAGGCATTTTTTGAATAAAAGACATTGGCGCACTATGTTATACTCTGTATCTATAACATAAGCACCATGTCTAGACTAGTAAGACACATTTAATTTCATTTATAATACAGCTGCTCCTAAAAAGCTGAAATAAATCCCAAAAGCATAAATAACAAGGTAAAATATATTTATTCCTAAACTTAAGCGAAATTTACAGAAAGAATCTTCGGCGACTCGTTTCCATTTCATGTCGTTTAAGGATCCACTCGTACTCGCCGAACTTCGTATCGAACGTATTTTTCTGGAGACTCCTCAATCGAAGTGTGAACCGCGGACCGATCTCTTGCAACGAAACCTTCGATTGATTCTTGAACTCGTATCTATGATGTCGCACGAACACATAATCTCTCTGATTATGGAAAGTGACAACCCTCCTTCCGCGAAACTCGGGGTTATACTGGAACAGAGAAGTGATCATTCTACCAATGGAGAGTCCAAGACGAGTTCTGAAATTGTTCAGAATAATTTCTGGCCTGTGAGCAGTGTAAGCCGCTCTTCGCCTGATGTTCTTACAGTACTTGACATTACTGATTCGAAAGAAAGCTGTAGGTCCTTCAGGCAAGTGAATAATCAGCATACCAGTAGGATGGCGGCGATCTTCCGTCACAACCACAATGTTGGTGAAATCTCTGGACTTAGCTTCTTCAACTAACTTCTTCAGCGAGGCATGTCGGCGATAGAGAAATATTGAATCCTGAATCAGCAACTTCAACTCACGACAGAAACGAATAGTCCAAGTGTGAGGATTTTCACTGCATGTGATCAGGACTTTGGGGGGAGCTTCTTGGTTGTAGTACGAGGCAAATTCGTCGTTGTCTTGGTCGAGGAGGACTTCTTGATCTGCAGGGTCCACCATCGTTTCATCGGGCTCCCTCGTGTTTTCCAAAGTTCTCGGAACTTGCTTGACGACATCTTTGCCAGCTGCTATATCCTTACGAAGTTGCTTTTTCTTCTGTCGTTTCAACTTAATCTTTTCTCTCCTTAGCTTAATGTATTCTTCGGTACGGCGTTGCTTGTTTTTGATCTCTGAAATATTCCTTGCTGCAAAAAAAAGTACTTTAGTATGGTAAACAAAAATCATGGTTAATTAAAATAGAATTGAGGAAATAGGAAATACATTTCTCCAGAGAGGAGACAGGATATAGTCCACAGATAAATTGTAAACATTAGTTTTCTTTTTTAAATTTTCTTCATAGCTATTCATTTCAAGAAAACATTTTCTAAAGCTATCTATCTGCAGCGTCGTGCCCACTAAAACTCGATGTCGCGCCACTAATTTCTGTAACTCAAAATGTAGTCATAAAAATGGGGTTCAGGCATGGTAAACTTGTAATGTCTTAGCCATGAAGCCACTTGCAATGGCACCTGTAACAGCATGTTTTTATCTCAAAAACGGTAAGATATAAGGGAAAAATGTCAATTACAAAGTTGTTCAACTTCACTATTTGTTACAAAATATCTTGTACATTAAAATAACGCAAATAAAAAGCACAAAATTCACATTTGTTTGATCGTGTTGAACAAAATTTTACAAGCTGAAAATGAGTTTCATATACCGAAAAATGGGGTGAATCGGAACACTTTTCAGCTTTGATTGTAAAAAAAGCAGTTGCTTTATTTTTGATATTCTAAGCCAACACAAAACATTTTGAACAGTTGTTATTAAAATATATAGGAAATTATGGGTGTTCCGAATCACCCCGCTGATAGGGGTCAATCGGAACACATGTTAAAATTTTTATTTTTTTCCATGAAACCTGTAATAGGTCTCACAAACATGAGTAATATTGATGGGTAGAACAAGAACAGATAATTACTGTCAAATAAAAGTATAATTTCAGTACCAGTAAACGTTTATAATTTGTCAAAATTCAAAATAATTTTGAACTTGTAAAAAATGAAAAGTAATTTTAAGAAATGCTTTTGAATTGAAATACAAAGATTTAACACGAATGGAAGTCACTCACGTCGTCCACAAAAATGTACTTGTCCTTAAAACTAGCAATTGGGACTTGGATTAAGTTTTTTCATAGCATCTTCTGGGATGATCTCTGCGTTTTCTTTAGTTTCTTAAAATCTCTGGGTTTCGGGGATTGTCCTGAAAGATTTTTTCGCTTATTCATCACTGTCTGTGTGCTTGCCTTTTGCTATATAAAGTCCATATGACTTTCCCCCTCATATTTTAAATAAAAAGAAGTCTCCTGGAGAAAAAATCTTATGAAATCTGCAACTTTTTGTCATTCTAAGATCTAGTTGCTCACGAGAAGGGATAAACAGTAATAAATCCTTGTCTTCGTCTTGATTAGAGGAATTGGGGTTAGAATCTATATTTTTCAAACATTTTCCTTCAGATAAGTTTGAGTTGGAACAACAGAACAAAGTGTTCCGATTCACCCCGCAATTTTTTTTCCTCTGGTATTTTTCAGAATTCTTCATTTTTATGACACAATTTATAAAAAATGTAAATTCTAATGTGGTATTCTGTTGTTCAGATACATGTATAATTGAAACATACCACTCTTAGGTTTAAAATATAAGAAGGTTTGATCTTGCGTATGAAGTTTTGCAGTCTATGAAAATGTGATGTTTTCTAGCATTCTACGTACAGCCCTCCTTAGAAGCCAGTAGCGTTGCCAGATTGACAAAAGTAATTTTTTCCTACTTCCTATGATCTTACCTTTCTAAAAAAAAATTAATGGCGAAAAATACCCAATGGTATATTTATGAAGAATTTCTTTGTACGGTCTGGAAGTTTTGTTCCGATTGACCCCGCTGTTCCTATACACCCCATTTTACGGTACTTATAATGCTAAAAGTAGTGTATTTCAGCACAGATACACATCTAGACATAGAACTGTACGTCTAGCCGCACATTTCACAACATGACAGGTGAGATGAAATGTTAGGGTAAGCAACTGTCATACGATTTCAATGTTTCTGCAATGTTGGTAGAAGGGGATGAATACTCTGGCTGTTTGACAAACTCCCAAGAAAAAGGCCAAAGGGTTTAACGTCAGGTGACCAGACCACATAGAATATTCTATGCAACAATCATACCCAATGAGTTGTAGCTGGAGTCCGGGGGTAGAAAGGATTAACTTGTAACATATAGGCCATTTTCCATGGAAAATTTAGGAAATATATAAGACTAAATTTTTTACATTACTTTGATATTCCCACCAAGCCTTGGTTCTTTTAGCATACTGCTTCGCTCATAATTTAATGTGTTCTCCACCAAAAAGGTAACTACAGTATTCTAATAACTAAAATCTAGTTTTAAAAAATAACCTGCTAATATTTTAAATAAAATTCGTTAAAAAACGAAGAAGTAGATATAAGTTTGCTGGTAGCATACATTAAAAAAGTTTTCAACTTTCAAAACAATTGAAATATTAACAAGATGCAAAAAGACTGAGGTCTCAAACACTGCACGCAATTTTCGACAAGGAACGTATTCGATGCTGACAAGCTTTCAAAAATTGATTTTCTCTAAATAAGCTATGAATTGTGAAAATGCATTTGACTGAAAGTATACTCGTCTGATCAACTGAAAATAAAGCAGATTTTTACGGCTTGTTTTTTTTTTTGGGGGGGGGGGGAAAAGACTTCCTTAGTATAAATAAAATTGGATGTTTGCTTCTAAAAAATACATGGAAAAAAAAGCACAGAAATGTTGGAGAGTAAAAATAATATAGGTCGTTTTTGATTATTATTATAATTATTATTATTATTACAATCATTTTATTATTTTTTTTTTTTTTCAAATATACAGGACAATTTTAACCCTTGTAAAATGCATTTTATGTCAACTACACTGGCGGAAAAAAAAATCCCAACACCAAGAAAAAATTGCCGTAGAGTAATGAAATGTGGGTAATGCAATTGTCTAGTTAACATGTTTAATTGATTAAATGTACAAGATCACTGGCTAATTTAAGCTCAAGAAAATGCTGTGCAAATGTGAAATTATGTTAATTTAATAGAGGGTGTAACCTCCTGAATTTTGAAGGCAAGCCTACAAGCGTGCATGCATTATGTCATACAGGTGCCGAATGTCACTTTGTGGTATGGAGTTCCATGCTTGTTGCACTTGCTGTGTCAATACTAGGACCGTCATTGCTGACTGTGGATGATGCTCGAGGTGCTATCCCATGATATCACATACGTTATCAATTGGAGACAGACCTGGTGATTTTGCAGGTCATGGAAACATGTCAGCACTCTGTAGAGTACATTGCGTTACATCAGCGATGTGAGGGTGAGCGTTATCCTGTTGGAAAATGCCCCCTTGAATGCTACTCATGAAGGGCTGTACTACTGGTTAAATTAACAGACTGACGGCAAATTTTCAGTCAGTGAGTTTGGGATAACCACAAGAATGCCCCTGTTGTCGTAGGAAATTACTCCAGAGACCATAACTTCAGGTGTGAGTCCCGTGTGTCTAGGCCGTAGACCGCTTGGATGCAGGCGGTCCCCTGGCCTCCTTCTGACCAATATACAGCCACCACTGGCACTAATTCAGAATCTGTTTTCATCAAAAATTACAACAGATCTCCACTCCGACCTTCAGTGAGCTCTGTCGTGGCACCACTGCCGTCGGAAAAGGCAATGGTTTACAGTCAATAGAATACCGGCTAACAGGCTGCCTGGCTCGGAGCTGTCCTTGAAGTAAACAGTTTCTTACCGTTCCTTGGGTCACGACGGTACCAACTGCAGCTCGAATGTCAGCAGCAGATGCAGTACGATGCGCCACAGCCGTACGCAAGATTCGGCGATCTTCCTTCTCAGTCGTGCCACGTAACAGCTCGGAACTCGATCTTCTTGAGGTAGTACCATCCCTTACCCATAGCTTCCAATAATCATGCATGGTGGAAACATTCCCACCTAAGTCTTTCTGCAATATCGCGAAATGAAAATCCACCTTCTCGTAGCCAATTTGTACGACCTCGTTTAAACTTGGTGAGCTGTTGATAATGGCTTCTTTGTCTTCTTAAAAGGTACTCCTGGCTAACATGAACGCAATTCGTCCAATTTCACGGAAAAATAATACACACGAGCTTCACAACACGCTTTTAAAACAAGCCTTATTTGCATGTTCTGAGTGAAGCCAGCTGCGCCACACTTATGCGCGGAACACGAAATTTCAATCGATGTCAGCTTTCAGTTGTATAAACACGCCTACCAAATTTCGTTTATCTAACACAAGGCTTTCTTGGTGTTGGGATTTTTTTTTCCGCCAGTGTATTTTGATGACGCTGAGCAACTCTGTATCAGTTTTTTTTTTTTCCTGTATCGCATACCGTTTTTACGATCAAAACGCGAACTCCGAAGTTTATAGCCAGGTGATGCTGTAAGCGGATTCATTGCGTAGCAGCGCATGGTCCATTTTTTTTAGACTCCATTTTTTTCCTGTTGTTCTTGCCGCTTAGAAATTACTGTGTGTCACAATCACAGCGGACTTCAGATTGCACACCGTAGACTGTAAAAGCACTTATTTTTGCGAGCCTGCCGTATCGGGAAAATTTAAGACTCGGGAAAAAGTTTTTGGTGTAGGATTTTTCAAATTTCAGTTCTGTTGATATAAAATTTGAGAAAATTTCGGTGCACGAAAGAGGACGGGAATAAATGAAAAATGTAAACATAAAGCAGCAATAAATTCTATTAAAGAAAAACATAACTTAAGAATGAAATCAGGAAAGAAGATATATATATATACATAATTTAGAATTTTAACTTTCGGAATGTTGTAACTCAAAAGTATTTTGTGTTGCAAAATATCAAAACACAAAAATGAAACATTTCACCAACTCCCCTCTATTTTTATACATTATACTTTAAGTAAAATTTTTACTTGAAATATATATGTCGTAAAATATGCTTGACTAAATTTTTGAAGCATGGCACTCTGAAATATCTGCAATTTATAGCGAGCAGACCCGGCATTTCAAAATTTTCCAGTCTGGTGGTGACATTTGTGCACATTTTATACGAAAAACACAAAAACAAAAAAAAAACATACAACATTGCATAATTACATTATATTTCTAAAGGGAGGGCGTCAATTGACCTCACAACCTATTCACTCAAATAAAGGAAAGGCCTGCAAAAGTAGACTAGACGTTAGATTCCGTCATTTTCCGCGTAGTTCTGCCAATATTTCACAGATAGCAGCACGAGCAAATTTCAAAATGAGATTTTTACAGAATTAACGAAAAGAATATAGATTGAAATTATGTTTGAACTATTTCTGGAATACAAAAGTGGTCAATTAAAAAACAAGGCTGTTGACAAGTTAGTTTCGAGATTTTTAAAAGTAATTACACAAATAATTTTACAAAAATGGCATAAAATGTAGTTATAAAGATAATTTTTGGATTTCAAAGTGGATGTAATTATTGAAATAAAATTTCCACTACAAATTTTGTTGTTTTCAGAGGGAGAGGGGATTAAGGAAATTGAAAACTAATTTCAAAACAACGTTTTGAAAATGGATGAAATTTTTTGAACTTGGTTTTTCCTTATTCACTTATTTTTTCTACACACAAAGAAAATACGTGCATACATTAAAATAAAAAGATTTTTAGTTTATATATTTTTCATAAGAATAGTGACAAATAAACAAATTAATTTCTAATTTATGAAAGGCGATTGCGAAATCAACGACAAAAATATGGATTGAAACTCTGTTGTAACTGATGTTTTTCGAACACGAAAGGGGTCAAATTTATAAATAAATCCTTTAATGTAAACTGCTTTTCCTGAGAGAAGATAGGAGAGGGCAGGATTAAAACTATTAAAATTTGATAACAATACAAGTTAGATTTGAGAAAATAATTAGAAATTACAAATAACGTTTTAAAATATGACATAAAATGAAGTTGAAAGACAATTTTTGGACTTCAAAATGGGCGTAATTAATGAAATAACACTTCAAATCCAAATTTTGCTGTTTTCAGTGGTAAGGGAGGGGGGGATGTGACTGAAAAAGTAAGCTCAAAACAACATTAGGAAAAATGGATGAAAAACTTTGACTTAATTTTTTTCCAATTCACTTTTTTTCCCGGCACATGAAGCTCATACGTGAGTACATTACGAAGCATTGAAACAATGACACTTCCGATGAAAAATGTCTATCCATGCGAAATGATCAACAAAAATTCATAACACAAAAATAATTTATTTTGATGAAAAATTATAAAGACATATAAATGAACAATAAATTTTAGTGCAAAATTTTACTTTTCGATATGTAAGTGTCATAAGGATATAAAGTTTTAAATTTTTCTGAAAAACAAAAATTTCTGGAATTAAGTTAAAAGAAAAAACTTGAAGTCAAAAAATTAGCGCACACGTGTTTCAGATTTGCAGAATTAAAACAGAACATAAATGAACGCTGCCATCTATGAGATATTGGCAGAACTAGAAAATGACGTAAGTCAAAAATAGTAGCAGAAAAGTTAAACCGTGATAAATGGCGCCATCTATCTTTGAAATTGAAAATTAAAATTGTAAAGAAAAATTAGTTTTCGAAGTGGAATTTGCAGGTTTCAAGTTGCAACACTATAAACAGAGAAAATTAACAGGAGGAAATAAAAGTTTCTCAGTGAGCTGAGATGAAAATTAAATGAAATTTGAGTGGAAAAACCTGATTTTTTAAAATGTAAGTAGGATCTTTTCAACAAAAATCATATTCTCCCTTAAAATAAGTAAATCAGATTTTAAAATATAGTAATAGAGAAAAACTATAGTAATAGACAAGAGCTGTAGTAATGAAATATGTACACATTTTTTTTTTTTTTTTTGTAGGCGGTAAATAACTATTCTCTATATATACCTAAGCATTATGTAACGTAATATTTAGGTTTATTACATTAAATGTAATGTAATAAACCTAAATAGCAGAACATTC
>JAXGGA010020045.1:0-18937 GCA_038373865.1 Uloborus plumipes | reverse complement strand
GGTTCCCTTTTTTTGCTTTTGTTTTTAATATCTACTACACTGTACGCGTAGCTTTCTAATGCATTTTAAATATATTTTAATTTTATAAACGTTTAGTTTTTTTTTAATGAAAAAATTTCATTTATACTTAAATTTATACTGCAAGTAAAATAATAATACAATTTAAAGTTGTTGATGATTACTTCTCGCCACTTTTCAGTAGTTAAAATGGAAGTTCAAGGGATAATCTACTCACTGAAGATAAACAATCATGACCAAAACTGCATAGATTTTTTTTGCGAAAGCTGATTATTTTTCAGAGCATAATGTTATTAGAGTCTAAAAAAGAAAAGGAAAAAAAAATAACATGACGTACTCTCTCGCCTAAATTTAAATAAAATATTCATATCCTCTAAGACTTTTTTTAATGTATCAAAGGGCACTGCCGAAAGATTAATTTATTTTCCTCACAGTTGAGGATGAGATGGAAAAGTTCTATTTGGTGCCTGCGAAAGAAACTCATTTCTTTACTTGGTAAGAAGTAGCTCGATAGATGAAAAGAATATGATTAATGCGTTGAAAGATACGTTTTTGCATTTTTCGATATGTTAGTGATATTATGCATAATTTAAACTATAATTGTCCTATCAGGAGAGCGAAGGTTGTGTGTGTAGTAGTGTTATACGTTAGATCAATTTAAAACAGCGTTGTACTTACAGATATTTTGATGTAATTATGTGGTTAGAGTGTTTGAGGTAAGAATGGATGTAAAACACTGAAGATTTGATACCCTAATTCCAATAAAGCAAAACATAAATACCATTAAAGAGTTCAAAATTACTGTGAAGAATTTTTCCCCTCTAGTGCGCCACCTGATGGAGAAAACTTAGAAAAGAGTTAGTCTTGCTACAATGAGGTACATCCTCTTCTCTGTGCTTTTGTTTACTGGCGTTAAATTTTCTAATTAGAAAATAAAAGTATGCTTCAAATTTTCCATATGTGCTAAGGTCAGATTATGTTTAACTGCTAAAAGGCTCTCTTTAAAAAAACCATATAATAATAACACTAATACGGATTTGCGTGCAATACAATGTGCAGTAAATGTTTATTCTAGTAAAGTTTCTTTAGAAAAAAATCTGCCTTTTAGTTCAGGATGAACATTTGCTTTAAATTGTTACCGTAGACGGGAAAGTAGTTTTTCTTAAATTTTAATTTTGTTTCAAAACCGATTTTTTTTTCGTACATATTCCATATCAATACAATGTTATGCCCAAGTAGCATCAACTCATCGGATTTTGCTCGGCTGATCATCGAACTCCTCGTAAACTGATCCCGTAACGCACGATGACATCGTTTCGATCAGTATCCGAGCACGGTTTTCGATGAGCTACTTTTCATCGGAAAGCCATATCCTTCCGATCAACTTTCCTGATGAAAATAAGCCGAGCATCCAAAATTGATCCTAAATTCATCGGCATGGGACTACACTGTTCGTAAATTGCTCAAAATCTCATCGTATTTCGAGCAAAACTCATCGGATTTTGCTGCTCGGATTCTGTTTGACCGATGAGACATATTGGAGCCATTCCGGATCTGAAATCATCGAATCCGATCATCGGCCGATGAGAATTTCATCGGGTTTCGATGAATGGCTGATCATGTGCCGATGAGATTATGCTACTAGGGTGTTTTGTTCGACAACCTTACATTGAAAAACTCAAAAAACCCTTAAAAAACAAATCAAATGTTACTTTTGTACATAAAAAGCAAACGAGTAAAGTTAGAATGCAATGTAAATTTAGCTATTTAAGTATTTATTTATTTATTTGAAATGCGATGATACTTTATTTAAGTGAAGAAAAACGAATGAAAACGAAAAAATGTATACGAGTAATCATCATACTAGCACATAACTTTGTTTTCATTATTAAGCTTCATTACTGGAAACGTTTTAAAGTAATAGCCATAACGACGAAAAAAAGTTTTGAAATTTGATTTTTAATTGTAATATTTAAAAACAAATCTCACCTCAATTTGACACATATTGCCAAACACAATGACTTTAGCAGCCAGTTTCGTAATGAAGTCATTTCGAGCATAAAATGTTATTCGAATCACATAAGGGGAAACAGCCAAGTTCAGCAATTGTACCCTAAAGCTTTATGCACTACAACGGCATTAATGTTTAGTAGACCCACCTAGAAGATAACGACAGCTGACGTATTCCTTATGGGAATAAGGTAAGTGAATTAAGCTCGGAAGGCATGTTATGTTGACGCATAAGTTAGAGCAGAGGAACATATATGATATTTTCATCTAATGGTGGTTAGCATGCTACAGCTCCGAATTTGCCGAAACATATTCTACATTAGTCGTAATGGAGAAGGATTCAGTTTCAGTATTTACTTGAGCGCGAGAAAATAAACTCTGCCTGAGTTTTTTAAAATAGGTTTTGTACTTTGCATCGTTGTTCGATTGAAAGGGTTACAATCAAAAATGTAAAATGTAATCCATTTTTCACTTTGACATATAATGACTGATTATGGATTGTTGTACTAAGAGCCTTAAATAAAAAAAATAATAATGTTACTAAAACATATTTTGATTACTACTGTTTCAGGCTATACAGAAAATTGTTTTTTCAACCACAAAAAAGCATTTTGAGCTTTTGTTGCTTAGGCAAAATCTTTGTGGCTAATGTTTAATAGAAACATGCTCTGTACCACGAGGTTACATCTATTTTGACGGTGAAATTGTTTAGGACACCGCGAGAAAACCATACCAAATAAATATTGTGTATCTTTATTACTGTCAGACGTGAGCAGCAAGTTAACAAACCTAAGCGGACCACGAGAAAATAAATGTCAACTGAAGAGATCTCAAAACAGTGTTATCGAAAACACTTTGACAACTTATAATTATGATATGCATTGCCAAAAAAAAAAAAACTTCACAGCAAAAGCAAAATACTGTAAACAACCGAAACACACCTGCGTAGAAAACAAAAAGCAATAAAAATGAGGAGGGAAGAAAAATAAAATGTATAGCTTTTATATTAATACAATGTTTATACTATAAAGCAAAGTTGCAATTATGACTACATCGATTATTCAAACTCACGATAATGAGGTATCTAAATTACTTCGCCTGATAAAAAGCAGAAACAGCATTCATTTTAAAGATAGAAATTGAACGAACATTATATTATCTGCCAATATAATGAAAACAATAAAAACATCAAAATCAAAATGAAATGTTATACAACGGAAAATGTATCTTGAAAGTAGACATTGAGTGGCAAATAAACTAAATGCAGCTCTCAAAGGAGTCTAGGTAAATAGTCGCTTAATTGTTTATTTAAATATTTATTTATTGCAATTAGGGGATTCTTACTCTTTTTTAGACCTAAAACCTTTATTTAGAAGCTCAAAAGCTGTGACATATATGACGTCCCTTACTGCTTTTTCTGTCAGATTGTAAAACGCCACGTTTAGAAATTTGAAAATACCAATTTGTTTTCTTCACATGTTGAAATAACAATAATACTACTAAATAAAATCAGAGTGGTTAAAAAAAACCACTGCTGTGAAAAATGAGATAATAAAAACTAATAAAAACAAATATTTAGACTTAAAAAAAATAGCATAAAATACAGTTTACAATACGTGCACTTCTCCCTGCCTTCCTTATAACACTATAAAGAAAGTATAAGAGTAGCATTGTTAATGAGTATAACGTTACACAACTTCTGGAGTAAGCTGTGCCGATTTTAAGGAAATTAACTGGTGGAAACTTTCATAATACTCTAACTTTTAATTTGACATCCCTCAGTATTGAAGTGGTGAAACTCGTACTTTGAGAGTTTTGTCTACGTTATAAAGTCGAGGTTGAGGGTTCGACTCCGCCCAGGGTGGGGGCCCTTATTCTGTAAAAAAAAATTGTATGCAATTGTAATTTGGATTTGGGGTTGTAGTTGAGCATTTGTTGGGGGAAAGTAAGAATCTGATAAAAATTGAATAAACGCATAATAGAAAACAATATGGAAGGAAAAATATTTAAACAAGAATAAAAACAAAAGATAATTCAAACATAAAATTATTTTTTGTGCAGTTATAGTAAAACATTAAAGATTATGGTATAGCTTTTTACATATGACATGTAAAAATCTTACATATGGTTAGCAGTTTTAAATACTACAACCTAATTACTTTCCATACTTTTATTTTTGAAAATTTAAAAAGACGCTATTACCCGATCATCTAATGGCTTTGGTATTGAAATATTCAGATAGTTTACTTGAAGAATAAGCTAATTTTTGAACTTGAAAGTGAGTAATATTCCAGGAAAGTCAGATGACAACTTGTTTTTGTTAATATGTAACCTTTCAAACAATTTCTCTGTAAGCTCGTAAAGCAGCCTGGAAGGGATAATGTGCAATAAGTGATGTCGATTATTATTCTTCTCTTAAACATAGTGAAATTTGATTAAGAAAAAAAAAACTGACACTGGTTACATGAAAAATGCAAAAAAAGAAAAACGCAGAGACAAACTTATTGTATTTTTTAAAAATGTAGCTTTCTTTCCGTCTACATAGTTTACAAAATGTATGCAAATACATATTTAAATAAAATAATATTTGCTCTTGAATAATTTATTTTATTTTTTAGCACTTAATATGTAGAATGGGCGGTTTTACGAGCATATTGTGACGAACTTTAAAAAATGCATAGTTTAGCTATTCTTTATTAACATGTCCAATGTGCTGATGATATTTAAATTTTATTGTTTGAATTTCTAGCCAAATAACAATCCTGCAACTGAAAACTAGTTTCATGCATTTTTTTGCGAAATATTTAGACCTTTAGGAAGCAACCTACGCGAGGTGTACGGTATTTGAGTCCTCTACTTCATAAAGATTATTCAGAGAACTTTAGTAGATTTACGTCGTCCGTTCAGTTCTTAACTGAAATGAAAGTTTATTCACCGTCTCCATTTTTCTCTGATTAAAATCATGCACCGGATCCTCATTTGTCCTATTTCGAGAAAAACTACAATTTTGACCGCAGCAGAAGCAATAGACTCCAAAGCAAATACAAAGCAATTCGACTATGGTATCCAAATATAGCAATCCAATGCTCATAAGTGATCGCAACTCTGGAAAAACTGAGAACGAATTGCAGGCAGACCTGCTCTTTTGAAGTTGGGATTACCTTCATTAAGATAGATAAAATTGTTTCATCCCACCACCTCTTATAAAAACTGTTGCATACAATGAAGGCGAAAGCTCAGTTAATCTGATTTTGCCTTGGCTTCAATTTGGGGAGAGAACTTATAAAAGATGCTTACTTGATTTTCAATTTATATTGCTCCATCAATGCATCTGTCTGTGTATTCTACATCTGTTATTCTCTCTACTTATCTGTTTGTTAGTGTGTATGTTTATCTTTCTGTCTACCGATCTATTCATTTAATGATCTATCTACACGCGCAAACACAGCCAGACATAACTACAAGGTCACTTGTGAGAACTGCGCATACTTGATCTCAAAAATAGGGACCATATGTCGAATAACAGTAACAAACTATCTATAATTCAACCGCGACGAGATGGCCGGTGTCAATCAAATGAGAAAACGAGTCCATTCCTTAAAATAGGTAGAATTTCTACCCATTCAAATTCCCCCATCAATTGTGAATCCCATTCCTTAATTTTCATCTGCGTATCACCCCTTCCTAAAAATGGACAATCCTGAAAAAAGGAGGAGTCATAGGCCATCTTTGCGAAGTTGAATTATAACCTCTTAATTACACAGTAATTTACAAGAAGGTATTTCGTTTTTTAAAAGATTTTTTCATTTTTTCCAATGACTGAAACAAAGAACATAAAAATAGAAATATTTCAGCATAAATAAAACGTAGGACATATATTACATTTTTTGCTTCCGCTGTGTTACTCGTATCCATGCATGTCGTTCTACGTTTGCATTTTGAACTTTTTCTACTTTTTTATTTTAAATTACGGTGTTATCTGGAAAAAATCTTGTCTCAACACTGTATTTAGAGCAACGTGTATTTAGATATTTAAACAAGATTAAAGGTTTTTTTTTTTTCAAAACAAGTGTGTTTTCTGTTTCATTTAATTAGCTTTGCTACAATATTTAATTAAATCATAACAAAGACTAATTAAATCATAGAACATGGTACTTATCGGTGATTAGGAAATATTTATCGTCATTCAAAGTATTTTTTAAATTGACTTTTGTCTTTGTTTAGCTGTTGTTAACACTTCTTTTTATGGATCATTAACGGCTCTAAATTGTTTAGTCGACCATTCTAAGGGGTAAAAGTAAATGAAACAATCAATTAATAAATAATAAAAATAATAGTAAAAAATATGATGAAAATGTTACATTTATTGGCTTGAAAGAAACTGAATATATTATGCAATGAGTTTTTTTATTCATGATTTTATTTATTCTTTACTTTACTATGCGGATGTGCTGCTTCTGGAGAGGTACATAAGTGTCTTTTGTTATCAAGTACCAAGTTTTTTTGAGCGCAATTACTTAAGGAAGTTCTATGTAGGTAATTTCATTTTGAAAAAGATCAAGACGCTATCAGAGGTAGAGAGGAAAAAACACTAAAACTGACTTCATAAGCGACTGTAGGAAACATAAAAAGATTCGTTAGACCACATTTACGGGATATTATATAGTTTGAGTGTCAATATATCGTGGTTTGACTAAGCTATAAAAACAACAAAAAAAGACAAAAACGACTAATCACACAGATCAAATTATAAACTCTATAAAAAGTTGGGAAAAAAGAGAGAAAACAAAAAGAAAGACAAAATCTCAGGCCTTACGTCTAAGCTACAAAGATCAAATGCATGTTTAAGTATGGATTATATTAAAATAAAACAATGGAATGGAGAGTCGGCCATCTTCTCTAAAGATCAAAGAAGTCTGACAGCTGGTGGATAGGCTTCGGGTTTAAATCCAGGCTCGGGCATGTGGATGTACTTTTTCTCTCTTGTCTGTCCTTGTCCTTTTTTGTGTGAATGTTGTTATACTGTGAAGAGTTGTCTACCTTATAAAGGGATCCTTACGGCATGTGTGTACTGTGAAAATCAGATTTTACGCTAAATTATGGTATAAATCACATCAAGTTACTCCAATTGTCAGTCTAGCTGTCACGGGACAACAACAACAATGAAAAGGGGAAAAATAAAAACAACTTCTTAAATTCGTACCTGTAAGATATCTGGAAAATTGACGATTTGCAACCCCATTTTTGAGTTTGATCGCACTGTTCCGGCAGGGTGAAGTATTAGTTCTAGCAGCAGTAGTCGGACGGTTTGCTGAGAAGATATGTAGAAAATCTTCAGCATCAAAGTTGCATGATTTTCAACGACATAAGGAACTCATGCGAACCCATTTGGTTTATGTATATCAGTGCTATTTTGCATAGAAAGAGACCAAGTGCCTCCATCTAGTACGAAACTCAGCATCAAAATGTTCAAGTAACATTGGCGATATGCCAATAGTGGCGACATAAGAAATATTTGAGGGGAGCACCTGGGGAGATCTACAAATGGAGAAGTGCCAATACACCAATCTTAATAAAAACCACCAGCAGCAAAGTCAAGCGTCGACTGCGATAGAAAAGTAATCAGTAATTCCTTTCATTTTAGCTTAATCATAATGATGAGTATAAGTGTGATCGGCTGCTCGTTATTCTTTACAGTTACATTAACTATTCATATACATTGTAAATACGTAGATCTGATAAAAAAGAATGTGTGCATTTCAATTTGAGGGCCTACGGTGGACATTTAATAGCGTTGAGCATATTTTGTTCGAAGATATCTTAAATTTAAGTTAAATACTTTAATTTATAACTAACATGTGATTTTTTATAGTAGAAACTTATTTTAAAGATATTATTTGAAGATTGTAAATAATATGTTGCACCTAAGTCATTTAAAACATGATTAAATATTTCATGATAAATATTTCAAACAATATGAACGATTTATATGTTTGATCACTCCAAGAAATAGTAATATTAAGCTTTCAAACTGAATTTTTTATTTCATTTATAGGCTACAGTCAAAATTCTTAAAACGATTTCTCATTCTTAATGTTACGTCCTGTTATATATGTCTGTGTGATGCGTTGCATTCATTAAATTAGCAAAATATGTCAGGATTGATATTATGTTTAAAATTGCTATTTTAATATTTCTTTTTAACAGTTTTAGTTTAAGCAGTATATTACCGCCCCGAAGCCAGGGCTAAGATAAAATACACCGCTGCATGACATTCACCATCACATGCCGTCTAGAGACTGCAGTTTAGTCCTCAACAAAACGTATCAGTCCAAGTTAGGCAGTAACCGAGCAGAAGCCAAAATCATCTTAGAGAAGCTAGGAGTGTCAACAAACTGGTCCCTAAAATAAGATATTTTACGAGTTGAAACGAACCATTGCTGCGGTCTCCTCGCTAACTTCGCTTTAGTCACTAGTTCGTTGTCTCTTTCAGTTTCTATAAGATAATGCCCCCCCCCCCACCTTGGTTTCTGTCCAATAAGGACTGATGATTCTAATAAGAAAAAAAAATCAGTCTTTGGATGGCGTGACCGAGCTGGCGGGGTATTTTATACAGTTTTAGTTCGGTCTTTCTCCTGCATTAGATCTGTGTTTGAGCACATCTAACTACTCGCTATTTAAGAAAAAATGTAATAAAATCCTCTTTCATTATTTATTAACAAAGTTGTTTCTAAAGTTTTAGTTTAAGCGCACTGAACATTTTACGCTTACACTATGCAATAACTTTTTTTTATGGTCACTGGTTTTTCTATCAAAGAAGAATACTTTTATTTGTAACGCTAGGTTAAAATGGTTAATTTTAAACATAATTAATATTTATTCATGACTAGTTTTAAAAATTGTTTTCATTGCATAACAATGATGATGATACACTCAAGAGCCAAAAAATTATGACTACCACTTAATAACGAGTTGGCACACCTTTAGCCCACAACACAGCTGAAACCTACCTTGGCATGGATGCTACAAGTCTTTGTTAGATAGCCGGAGACAGATTGTTCCAGATGTTTAAGCAACGGTCACGCAAATCTGAGATGTGTCGAATTAGTGCCCTTTGAGCTCTGAGATGCCGTCCCATGACATCCTTAATGTGTGTTATCGGGTTCAGATCCGGTGAGTTACGCGGCCAGTAACTCACCGGATCTGAGCTGGAATTCAGCAGCATGTTCCTCGAACAACTCCAACCCAATTTGAGCCTTGTGACTTGGCGCGTTGTCCTCTTGGAAAATTCCTTTTCCAGTTGGAAAAACAGAGACCATGAAAGGGTGTAACTGGTCCGCAATGACATTCAGATACTCCGTCGCATTCATAGTCTGCTCTACCACAACCACGGGTCCCAGAGACTCCCAAGAGAGCGTCCCCCAAAGCATAATACCACCACTACCGCCTGCGTATGACCTACTGTACATTGAGGGAGCAACGGTTCGAATGAAAAATGGCTTATTCTGACACAGTCTTCGGCGTGATGAATGGTAAACCGTGATGCATCTGACCAAGCAACTCTCTTCCACTGATCCATGGACCAGTCGCGATGTTCCATGGGTCGCACGAGTGTCACGTTTGGCTGCATAGCCCCATATTCAACAGTGTCCCCTGAACATTATGTTCCGATACTATTTTACTTGGCCCTGCATTGTATTGGGCTGTCAGCTGAGTCGGTTTTGCTTCACCAACCGAGAGTCTCGGACTACCTTTTTCTTTGATTACGTGCAACGTCCAACAACATGTCGTCTACTGCTGGTTTCACCGTCATTCATCCACTTTGCATAAGTACTAATCACTGTAGATCGCGAACAACCCATGAGTCTTGCAGTTTCGCAAATACTTGTTAAGAGCCTTCAAGACATTACAATGTGTCTTCTGTTAAAGTCGCTTAGATCCACAGCCTTGCCCAGTACACAATGTACTAAGTAACATAATTATTCTTCAGACTCTCCACCAGCAGTTAAATACCACTTACACCTGATCATGTGACTTAAACGTCATCAAGGCGAGTTCATTGCAAAATGAAAGGGTGGTCATAAAGTTTTGGCTCTTGAGTGTTATAAATATGCACATTTTTTTTCTTTTTTTTTAAATATTGTTTGTTTGTTTCAAACGGCGCTGCGTTTGGTTGCTAACTATTTGCAGACCTAGTGCATTCCCCGAGACAGGCTTCCATTCTTTCATGTGGCGACATTGCCACCAGGATTTTTACTCTCAGTTTCCCCACTAGATGAAAAGACCTAGTCTCTATTTGATGCAAAACTGTGATATAAATTTAAATTTTGCTAAGATGTACTCCATTCCAAACGAGTACTCGAGGGATCTTTTACATGCCTCATAATCATACGACATGGACGCTGTCAATTTTTCAACTTGAAAATCCACCGACTGGAGCCGTTTTTTTAAAAGCATGCATCATTGTTTTTATCTCGTTTTTGCATTTTTGTAGGGAGACAATTGTTCTTATAGTCCTATTACCTAGTACTAAACATATATTTCTAAATTGTTTCATATAGAGATGTGTTTTTTCTACTGTCGAGCGCATTTTAGTGTTACTGTACAAAGAAACAAACTGATGTACAAATAGCTTTATTACAACATACATGGGACAAACGATCCCCACTGTATAACTTAAAAGTATCGTATCACAATAGTACAAATGTTACATTTCAGATGTTATATGTATATTACACGTTCTTAACAGTAAAAATAATATCTTTGGTAATTTAGCAAATAGAACTTTACAACATGCATGATTTTTAAACAAAAAGAGTTATAAGAATTAATTATAACACAGTTCATTATCATAATTAGGATATATAACATTTAAAACATTTATTATAAATATATCTTTACTCAGATTTCTAGCAACATTATATCGCTTCCAAATGACTTTGTCATAATTTAGTGTATTTTCTTGAGCATTCCATTAGTACAAAGTAATCTTTTAACAGTAAAAATATATTCTTCTTTTAATAATTCCTTTCATTATAAATGTTTATGTTTTGAAATTAAAATTTGTTAACTTTGTTAGTAAATAATTGAAAATTTCAACTACTAAACTATATTAAAATTCAAAGATAATTCTATACAAATTAATTAATATAAAGAATAATTAGAAATTTTAGCATATATTTTCATTTTAGATTAAAAATACACCTATGCTTGAGGTTTCACTACACGTCTCTTAGCCGTCCAATAAAAATTTCATTTGATCATTTACTAAATATATCATCAGTCGCACCATAAAATCCTATCCATAGTAGGCATATAATTTATCATTGCAAAATAATATATCTTTAAAATCAACTACTTATCGTTGCGGTCAGCGTTTCGTTACATATTATAACAATTGATCTAAAACTTCACGTTAATGATAACAAAAGGAGCATTATATCAACAAATCGAAAGCAACATCCAGTATACAATAACTAGTCAGCTAACTTACAAGGCCACATGCAATAAACATTACACCAAACATTCATTTACATTGACATCACAAAAGAATGTCCAATACAATCGGTTTTTTGCCTTTTTTTTTTTTTTGGCATGGGTTAGTAGCATTGCAGTTATGTTTTAGCGCAGAAAATGATTTAAATTAACAGTCTGAAAGAAATTAATACAACCAGCTTCTTTAATAGCTTCCAATATGTTCTGTCAAATCGTTGAAATTGCATTATTAACTATAGCTTTACAATGTCTATGACTTTCAAACTAAAACAGAGGCACATAATTCTACTTTGTTTCTTTAAGTATTTTACACTACAACAGCTTTCACCGTTTATCGAAATAACCTCAATAAAGCCAGTGTAAGGCACTTGCATTTATTTTACTACATGAACATTAAATGGTTTTGTTGCAAACAAAACTTTAAAACTTTTCCGTTGAAGAACTCCATATTAATGCATAAAATACAAAAAAGCACCAAACATCTCTGAAATATACATATAATTTTCTCATTGTGATTCTTCATTGTGAAATTTCATATCACAATGCGGAAACATATTTCACTTTATTTGTTCAGAATTTTAACTGGGGCAATTATTTTTTCAAGTTTCAAACTAATATTCAAAGAATAAAAGAAAAAAAAGAAAAATATATGATAGAAAACCACTTAATAAAAAATGGTTTTACACATTTTTGTTGATAGCATTAAAAATGCCTCTCAGTTTTTTTTCCTTTTCTTTATGTGCAGTTTTACAATTCACATTTTTTTTTATTTAGTCCGTAAGCATGATCACTAGGGTGGTTCACAAGCCTATGGTAAAAAAAAAGTTTTGTCCTAGAGGTCACGGCGGTGGCTCATTTTTTTACCTTTATCCACCCTATTATACTGCCAAAATTTCAACCTCCTACTTAAATAAAAAGACGGTGCTCAAAGCTCACATAGTTCTCCACTTTTGTCAATTTCAAGCGTTTTTCGGTTGAGCGGCAAAAAAAAAAAAAAAAAAAATCCGGGTGTTTCCCTATCATCCTTGCTAATTTTTATGTTCAATGATTTCATGAATCCTGATATGGCCACCCTTTTCCCCCATTGCATCCCACTTTTCGAAAATAGCGCCCCCCTTCTCTTCCCATTTTCATTAGATTTCGACAATTTCATAGATATTATTTGGAGAGGAAGGAAGCATTATATTTACCATTAACATTCTTCTATAGGGCTAGAGAGGTGAAAAGTTCAAAGGGAGACTAATGGGGGTATTTTCCCCTTCCCCTCCGTAAAATCTTTAACATATCATCAACAACTCATTTTTTCCAGCTTTAAAATTTTGCTTATTTTTTTTATGCAACACAATAATATTGGACTGCCTTCTATGACTCCCATGTCCAAAAAATTTTTCAAGCGGTAATTTTTTTTTCAAAACCTTGGAAAAATCGCATGTTACATATGAGTTGCACCGCAGATTTCCTTCCATAAAGAACCTTTCAGTATTATTTATATTCATTCCAGCTGTGTTTGAGCGATTACCGTGAAGGAGGAAATGGAGATTATATTTAAATTCAGTGGAGCATTTTACATAAGAAACAGCAAGAATAGTGTCAGATACACTTGTTCATTTTGTGTCGAGCAGTGTTGTTATACTGAAATTTGCTAGAAGTTTTTAATTAAAGCCAAAATATTTAAACTTTTTGCTATGCAATTCAACTTTCTATGTATATTTATATATAGATTTTTTTTTTTTTTTTTTTTTGAGAGCGAGAGAGACTTTTAGTATTGAATATGAAGGGTCAGGGGGAAAAACCACGGTAGTCACATTTGATTCATTTTGAGAAAAACGAAATTTAAACTTTACGAACTCATAAACTTCCTCAGTATACTTGTTCTAAAATGACAATAATACATGGACTACATTGTTTTTTCACGAATATTGCATATACTAAACGAAATTACACTTATTTTTCTAACAGGTGGTAGCATCAGTTTAAATTCAACAAAAAGTGGACTACCGTGGCTTTTCCCCTTGACCCTTCATATTTTATTGTCTCAGCAAGGATAAGTACTCAATTTTCTTTAACAGCAGGTAAATAAAACTGCTTATTGTCCTCATTATTGAAAAAAAATCTGTTAAATTCTTGAATATTTGAATATTTTCCGCAGCAACGTTATTTACCATTATTTATTTATTTTAATTTTTTATTTTAATTCTGTGATTGATATTATATTTGCATTCGTTGGGGCGTAGGACGAAGAATGTTAGAAAATAATCCCTTTTTTTCATTTTAGAAAAAAATCCAATTGTTCTGTACTACACTTGCTATATTTCAAATCTTTATTTTTATAATAACTTGCTTTTCTTTCAACTAGAAGTTGATACAAAAAACTACGTCAAACTAATTAATTCACCAGAAAGGTGTCACAAGTACTTTAATAAAACTGTCCTAGTTATTTCATTTTCCAGGACATTCATATCTTATAAGGTTTTTTCCAAGTTCAGATATTCCTAGAAGTTTTAATAGCAAATGGAGCATCTATTAAAGTTCAATCTATTTGTTTTACTGTACAAAAAGATGCTAAAACTGTAGGAAGTGTTGCACCTAGATTTTTCTCTCATGATTAGATTATATGAAAAATCTCTTTCTTATATAGGAACATACATATTTTGAGGCAGATAAGAAACTGGATTTTCTCATATAGGCTCCCTAATTGACTAATAACTTCCAAGCTTGTATGTACCTACAATCTGCTCTGCTCCAATTTCCCCTCACGAGGTCAGGAAAATGGGAATCTCCCCAGCCCTGCACAAAATTAACGATAAAGATAAAGATAATTGACTAATAATAACTCAATTATCTCTTCATAATCAGTCAGAGTGATCATAGATTTATCTATAAAGTTATAAAAAGCTTATAGTTGAAGTTTCAAACTTGTTAAAGTATTTTTTAAGTTCTATGTGCAATATTCTTTTTTTTTTAATTATTTGCCAAACATTTTTTTCGCTTTAAAGTTATTAAAAAGAATAGAACTTGTGAGGAACATGATGGCCAAAGTAAGCATGAAGTAAATATCTTTGCCTAAATTTCAGATTAGTTCAATGCCTGACTAGCTACAATAGTTTATTTTGTGCAATTAGTTTTTATAATTTAATTCATTCTTTTTGTGATACTGTTAGCACTATTAGTTTAAAACTTTAAATCTTGCAATTTTCTTCTCTGCATCCCACTACTTTAAAAACATAATAAACATTTTGCACAGTTCTTCCACAACTCTATTTTAGAAAGCGTAAGTTTTGAAAACCATAGCACAACATGTAGACGAGTAGTACTGCAATCTACATAGTATGCTGCGATCTACTAAATAATCGATTGTATCAAAGGTGTTGCTATATGTATTCAAACGATTAAGAAACTTTCCAATTGTTTGAACAAATATTTATGAGTTGGAAAATGAGAATAATTGAAAAAAAAATCTCTTCCAAGAAAATGGTCTCTTTAGTTAGAAAAACTCAAAAATTGTGAAAATTACGAAAAAGCGTAAAAATGAAGGGTGTTTGAGCACCATCTTCCATTAAGAGTAGGGAGCTGATATTTTAGGGGAGTGATCTCATACATAAATGTAAAAAAAGTAGGGTGCGCCTTGGTCCGTAGCAAAAAAAATTTTTTTTTGAACCACCCTAATGATCACCCATTGACGTACAATGACAAATCTGAGTTGTCGGTAGACTTTGACGACCTCGACTAGTCAAGCACTTTTGTTATTTAGATCACCAAACTGAGTACTAAGAATCCGAAAATGAAACGTATTAATCAGATTGGACATAACTGTTAAGTTGAGAAAAGTTAAATGGTATTCTTCAGTGGCAACAAGTTCCATTTAATTCGTATGTCAAGGAATTAACAAAAAAGAAAAAAAAATAGACCCTTTATCACTTGTGTTGCTGACTTATACTCAAAAAGGAATAAAGTTTCAGAACATTTGGTCAACTGCCAATTTATGGCCATTGATTTTAAACTTTTAAAATGACCTAAATGAAAAAAATCAAATTGAAAAAAAAAAAAAAAAAATCAAAAATATAAGGAACTCATTAATATGGTTATTTAATTATTAATCAATTTTATTGAATGCGAAATATATCTACCTGTGTATTACATAATTGATGTGTGATTTTGTGACAGTATGAGTTGACATATTTAAGGTAAAAAATAAACATGTGTTTCAGCTAAAAGCAGAAAATAAAGCAAAGAATTTATTGTAGCGTTTTCTTAATAATATATCCATCAGGGCAATAATTGTGGCTATAGAATATGGTTGTTTTCATTCTTTTGTCGGAAATACAGAAATGTTCTCGTTGTACAGATACACTCTTTTGACTAAACTTTTCCGTCCCCCCTCCCTTTTATGACTTTCTAATTGAATTTAAATGCGAATTTACTCATTAAACAACGCAGATAATATAATGTATTATTAGCGAATATTGCCAAAGCGTTATAAAATATCTTGAATAAGAATATCGATCAATTAAATACTTTTAGATCAATAATGTAAAATAAAATATTAGTAGTTATTTAATGGAGAAGTAAAAACAAAAATAAAAAGACAAAATAATGCAAAGGAAAAAAAAATCATAGCTTAAATGTAAATATTTATGGGATACATTTTTAGAGGTATTTGATTAAGACTTTTCTTTTAGTGTTGATAAATTACGCCATTTCGATCAGCACCAGGTTTTTTTTTTTTTTTTTGCTTTTAAGAATGGGGGTGTTTCTCCCAGTCGAAAGTACTACTTTTAGTCACTGATATTGATATAATTTAGAAAAAAAAAACAAAAAAAACATGGGGCCTGAAAATATTTTCATTTTGACAACAGTTTAAATTTTTTTATTTTTTTTTTTTTAATATCCTACTTCTAAAACGAAGCAAGATCTCGTATGAAGTAACAGGGGAAAAAATTTGGTGAAAAGCCAGGCAGAGACGCATTTTCCAATTCGGATCTATCTGTACCCCAGCTCCACAACAATCAAAATACCGACACAAAAAGGCGGCTTGTCTTAAAAGTGACCTTTTTTGGAGCTTTTTGTCCACTTGACAAGCAATTGAACTTTTTTAGGGATTTTTTTTTAAGAATGAAAAACAGTCAAAATTAAGAAAAATTGAAATATTTTCGAGTATGCACTTTCAGAAAAAAATATTTAAAAAAGGGAACCCTCCCCCCTAATATTGAGTGTGAAAAATATAATAAAATATTAATTTTGAGTGAGAAAAATTACCTCTATAAAGTTTTCGAGCAAACAAGTGTTAAATTTCAATGTTTTGCGTGTTTCATATGTGCACAAACGCGAAGAAAAAGCCATATTATGGCCGTATTCTTTCCATAAGTTCATATTTTGGCAAAAAGTTAGCCAAAAATCTACATATAGCCTTTTTCTTTGCTTTGTTTTCCTTTCAATTTTCTCTTAAAATAATGTACCCATTGTTTATAGCAATCTGCTTTAATGCTATCTACTTTTGATGTCTTTTTTGACGATAGTGTTTTCATATTCGTCTTTTCTTTGGATATAAAAGCACTCGTTCAAAAATTCTTCCATTGTTCTGTAAAAATGTCTGCGTACATTTTTCAAGTAGTGGTTTTCGTCAGGATATAACTAAAAGGAAAGAATGTATAAATTAATTCTTAAAATAAAATATACACATTAATTGGTTATTAAATTGATTAGCAAATTTAATACTCTCATAATCTTTAGAAGTACAAAAACATAAAAAGCAAATCGTTTTGTACGTATACAGAATGCCTGAAAATGGAGTAAATGTTTAAAAAATGCATAACAGGAAAACAGTTAAAGTTAAAAAGACTTCATCCAGAAAACTCATGAAACAAGGCATATTTACTTCTACCCAGAATGCATGATTTTCGTTCAAAAATTTCCACAGATGGCCCTGCAGATAGTCAATGCGTATAGTACAAAAAGCTAATTGTAAATCACAAATTGTTTTTTAGAAAAACATTGAGATTATAATAGTTTCTTTGACAGTTAGGGTTTAAGGGTACATATGATTTGAATTAAGGTTATCCCTCGAAAAAATAAGAGAAATCACAAGTCTGTTTAAATTGAAATGGTGAGCGGGCATTGAAATTGACAATGATCATACTCACTTTGCATGTTTATCCACACAAGGGGAATTTATTTGTTGATATTGTGCACTGCCTTTTTCAATTTCTAGCGTGGAATTACTACTTTTGCAGTAAAAGTATGAACGCGGTTATGAAGCTGGAAAAGTGGTTATTTGAGAGATTAATATGAAATGGTTTTGATTTTTTCCTAATCGATGAGTAGAAGCTAAGTACAAATGTTATGCAAGTTATCTGAAAATAATAAAACTCTACACCGTGAGCTCTACATTCTACATTCATAAAGTACTCAACTTATAGCTATGCATATTTTTGCAGATCTGAAATGGGTTAGGTGTTAAAGCAGCGTATACAACCCAATAGCTAATTTCTAAACCGTTAGAGATATGCATATAGTTCATTTAGGAAAAAATCTCTTAATTACGAAAGAAATTTGTGTCTATGAAATGTTTTTCAAAAAATCAAATTTTGAAAGAGTTACGAAATATAAATTTTTATACAGCTCCCCAGTCGTATCAATCATATTTAGTAAAACATTCTTGACACTGTAACGTTTAAAACTAAAAAAAAATCACTGTTATACGATAAAAATTGACCGAGTTATGACGTTTTGAAAAATCAAGATTTTTAAGGATTTCATGACGTCATCGAGAAATCGCTTAAGGGACCGTATGCGAAATCCTTCAAAATCTTGATTTTTCAAAACGTCATAACTCGGTCGATTTTTGTCGTAGAAGAGTGATTTTTTTTAGTTTTAAACGTTATAGTGTCAAGAATGTTTTACTAAGTATGATTGATAGGATAGGGTAGCTGTATAAAAATTTTAATTTCGTAACTCTTTCAAAATTTGATTTTTTGAAAAACATTTCATAGACCCAAATTGCTTTCGTAATTTAGAGATTTCTTCCAAAATAAACTATATGCTTATCTCTAACGGTTTAGAAATTAGCTATTGGGCCACGATAGGAGTGGACACCCTGTATGCTATGTTTTGTCAATTTTAAAAAGTCCTCTCGCAGGAAAAACAATTCGAATGAAAATTGTTTTCACTATCGTTGGTGAATTAGAAGTAAAGGCTAGCAAAAATGTTCCAATATTATATAGCAATGTTTTTACCTCCATGCATAAAAAAAACATATATTTCAGCATATAATGTCTCTGAACCAGTGCTGTAACTCGAGACCTTAAATGGAGTAGCTTGCGTTTCGTTTGTAATGGGGTCATAGCATAATATATACTTCCAAAATGTATAACATCACACAGCTCTAAAGCTAGGAAAAATTTTTATCCTTTAAAAA
>JAXGGA010020044.1:0-18938 GCA_038373865.1 Uloborus plumipes | reverse complement strand
CAACAACACATTCCTAACAATGCACTCCATACAACAAACACAGACCACAAATACCCTAACAAACCACCAGTGTTACATCCACACAAACTACTGTCAGTTTAAACTATAATCAAAAAACTATTTATTTTGCAACCTTCAAAAAAAAACTATGAACAAACAAACATCCTAATACCAAAATTAATAAATTAACACTTGATTATTTTAATGCAAATATCTCAAACAACAATATATTTTTACCAATTATTTACGTTCAGTAATCTCAACTACACGTGCTTTTTTTCTTCCTTTATGGAACCCCCCTCTCCCCCCCCCACACCTTATATTAATATACATCCCTTATTCAAATGATTCACATTGATTTTTTAGTAATACAGTGGCGAACAAAAAAACTGCATCACCTGTCAAAAAAAGGAAAACTGTTCGTGATCTTAAACTAACATCACAGGCCTTCTCAAATTGAAGTGTTAAGTCAGGAGCACTTGCGTGATGATTTTTGAGAGGCATTCGTTTAAAATATCGATCCTGAGACGGTGTAGTTACTCTTTTTCTTCCTGATTCAGTTCTCCTTTGAACATCACCAGTTTCACCAAGGCCGTATCAAGAAAAAAATTTTGGGAGGGGCCCAGTTTCGCACATTGGCCAAACATACATACATTTTTGTGTGTGCTATAAGTCTAATTCCTAGCTGACACTCCCCCCCTCACGATGTTTGATGTGTGTGTGTGTGTTTTTCATTTCTTTATTCTTATTATTTTTTTGGACTGACCTTTATTGGAGATATGCAAGAGAGATATGCAATGAGAACTTTTTTAAGTGGGGTGGAATATTCGTAATTTTAGGGAGTCCGGGTGTTTCTCCCCCGGGGAAAATTTTTGAAAAAAAGTTTTAAAATTCTGCATTTTGAGGCCATATATGGGGCACTTAGGACTTCAAAAACATGTTGGAAAAGTAGGCAAACAACAATTTCATAAATTTTATGCATTCTTTTGCAAATTAAGATTAATCAAAGCATAAAAAAATGTTTAGTTTAACAAACAATTAATATTAAGCGACAGAGAGGAAGGACAAGGGAGGAGAAAAGATTAACACATCACTTGCTTACATCGGTTTTCACTATAGTTACATAGTAGTTTTTGATCAGTTCCCCAACTCACCGACAGATACAGTACTTAGTAACATAAAATAACCAATAGCATAAAACACATAAAATTCTTTAAAAGAAATAGTGTAGAGATTTTAAAAATAATTAACGAGAGAGTAACATTCTGGCCATTTAACTAATTCATAGTTTAATTATTTGATAAGAAATAGGATTGAAGCACTTTTGAAGGAGTTTCAAAAAGGTATTTAATGATTTTCAAAGGCTTTAGAACAGTTAAAATTCTTTAAAGCATTTGATTTGCACTTTCCGGTCTCTGACGTTTTAATAGTTGATTGGACAGTCTTACGAAATTGTTAAAACTTTGAAAGACACATCTTTTAAAGATTAAAAATAGATATTAAAAAATACTTATAACGACAATTTCTTTTTCAATCACTAGTACTGCAGAAAACGAAAAAGAATACAGGTAGGGTAATTTTTCTCGTGCTTAACATATTAATAAAGGAATCAATTACAAAGGAACTTCTAAAATACTGAATTAGGTATTTAATGAATAGTCAAAAATGAAACATGTGAGTCACAAAAAATTATTTTTGAAAATATGCTACAAAAAATGCTGGAATATGATTTTTGCATTACGCAGAATATTTTTTTTTTAATCAAGGAGCTGAGTTTCGCGCAACTTGATGCCCACTTCCCCTCCATTTGTGTTAGAAACTTTAAAATTCAAGGTTTACAGCTACATTTAACAAAGTTTTCAAGGTTTTTAAGCATTTGTAAATGGAATTTTTTAAAAGTAACTTTTGTCTAAGATTGGTGAGCGTCCAACAAAGCAGAGGGTCTGTGAACGTATCCGTTTTTGTGTGGTCTTTGATTGAAGACTTGGTTGATTGAAGACATGTTTAGCTATTAAAATCCCTCGAGATTACAAATGCTTATAAATGGGGACCAACAAAGTACCCTCTTAATTGAATCAGGGCTCTGAGAAGCAACCTCAGCCTAGTCGGAAACTAGGGGTCCGGCGATTAGGGGGTAAGATTCTGAGTGGTGTAAGTTTTATGGGGGAGGGGGGGGGCGCCGATCAAACTGACAAGTATCTTGCCTTGAACCTGAATTGATTTATGAAAGAAAGCTGGAAGTGCTAATGAGTCTTGTTTTCAAATTTGTTTTGCAGCTAATGAGAATTTGAATTGTCTTTTTTTTTTTTTTTTTTTTGTACTTCTTCAAATTTTCACTCGTTTAATAGTTAAAAGGAAAAAAAAAACTTTTTTTTTGCCATTTGAAATTTAAATAAAAAGAAAACTTTTTTTTTCTGTTTTACATTATAAAATATTTCGGGTTTCGGGAGGCCCCCCCCCCCCCTCTGGATACGGCCTTGAGTTTCACGTTTCAATTTGAGCAATCTCGAAACAATAGATTGATTACAACTTATTTTTTAGCAATCACGTGCAGAATATCCTTCTGTAGCTAAAGTAGTGGTGGCCAACCCGCGGCACGCGTATCACATTGTGGCACGGCAGAGCAGTAACAGTGGCACGCGAAGACTTTTTGAAAAAATTCCAAAATTGAGGGGGAAATGTCGATCTCAAAAAGGTAGATAAAAAACTAAAACCCTTACAAATTAGAGCTCTAAATATTTTGTGAACTTTTCCCAGGAGAAAGAGGAGAGCATGGCAAGTTACTCTTTCATTGAAATGTGCAATAGCTGTCCAAAGGAAAAATAGTCATAAGATCAGGCCCGTCATTTAGGGAGGGGGGCAGGGGGGTCAATTGCCCCCCCTGACTTTGCGAAATCAATGTATTTACATATAAGTGGGCGTGGCTTTTAATGTTTTCCGATGAAATTGCATTGAGTTTGGACTGCTTGCCCCCCTGGAAAAACTTGAAATGACGTCCCTGCATAAGATTTTAGAATTTAGGGATTGTATTTTTTTTTAAATGTCTGGAAGGAAAGTAATGAGAACTTGCAACTTAGGAATGAAGAATAGTAAATGAATTTAGCTATGCCATCTCTTAGTATCCGGCAGTTAAATAATTTAAATTTAAGATAGTACAAAAAAAGTTTCCAAAACCAGAATAGTCCATCTACATTCTTTTATAATGAAACTTCAGTTTCTTTCTCTCTACTTTGGAGAAAAAAGAATAAAACATTAAATTTAATACTGAAAGTATCAACCCAAATTTAATAATTTCCCAATGAATTATGAAGAAAATTTTACACCTATTTTAAGTATACATTCAGTGTTAGGTTTGGTGATTTTCCGGATCATAAAAAAAATGCTGATCTTTTCAAATTCTTTGTCTATTTCTCTGCAGGACACTACTTGTTACCCTTCTGAAATCCAAATCAAAATTACTGACCTTTTGCATTGGTAATCAAATATGTGAAAGCTTACTTCGACAGAAAGTCATCCACGAAATATAAAAATTTGGAAATTTGTACCAACAAAATTTTTTTCACATTTACACACTTTAGCTGTCTGATGCTGTTGTAGATTTAGTTCAAAATACGCATCTAAACATTTTTTTTATGAATGCTTAAAAATCTAAATACCGTTGAATATTAATTGATAGCACTTAAAGCACTTAAACTTCTTAAGATTTTCAAGAACTAATCAAAAAATTAAAGACTTGGTAAAAAAGATACTGACTCATAAACCACATTAAGCACAGATTGTTTAATTTTTAGAATAGAATGTTTGATGTTATTCGTTTCTTTTTTAAGCTTTTAAGCATAAGCCAACTGACAGAACTTATGAAAGTGTTTATTAACAAGAACTCTTAAGTTCGGACTTGTTTTATCTTTATAATCTTTTGGATTTCAATTGCTCAGATTTACGAGAAAAAAATGTTTCATTTGAGTAAGAATTACGTAGTCAGCCGACCTAAAATATATTTTTAACTTTTTAAACATTTTCAGTTTGTTGGAAAAATACAATGTGGCACGCTGAGCTTTTTCTCTCCAGATAGTGGCACTCTCCCTAAAAAGGTTGGCCACCCCTGAGCTAAAGCAACTGCCACAGTTTTTTTAAGATAATTTTATGATAATTATGTTTCAAAGATAATTTTATGCACAGAAAATCATGTGTGTTACATTACGCAATGCTTCTTTTTCTAAGTGATGCAGTTTTTTTTTTGTCCGCCACTGTAGATTAATTTTTATAGGTCTAAATTTCAGAAAAAATATCGAAAAGGACGCATTTTTACTCATTTTTGGAGCAAAAAAATAGTTATATATCAAGAATTAAAATTAAAAAAAAAAAAATAAAAATAAATCCGTGCGGGAGGGAAGAATATTCATACAGACTGCCTACCAAATTCCACCAAAATCAAAAATACTTAGGAACAAAAATTTGTTTATTTTATGTGGAATGATTCTGTAGCCACATTTCACGAAATCTCCTCTGTTTAAGAAAAAAACTTAACAAATCCCTAGAGTTAAAACTTTTTAAGCCAAGTAATGGTGCATTTTCTGTAAGTTAACAACCAATATACTATTTTCATTCATTTTTATTATGTTATGACGTAATAAAATGGGATATAGCCAAATATAGTAATGCGCATGGAACCTATAAAACAATGTGAAGCAGCATAAAACGTGAAATTTGGCTAGAGTCATTCCACATAAAATTAGCCAATTTTCGTATCTAGGTATTTTTGATTTTGATGAAATTTGGTAGGCAGTCTGTATGAAGATTCTGCCCTCCCACACGGATTTATTTTTTTTTTTTCATTTAAATTTTTATTCGTGAGATATAGCTATTTTTTTGTTCCGAAAGGGAGTAAAAATGCGTCATTTCTGATCTTTTTTCTTAAATTTAGACCTATAAAAATTAATCTATTGTTGAAAAATCAATGTAAATCATTAAAACAGATTCCATAAATGAAAAAAAGCACAGTTGCCTGATATTGAGCGTAAAATTGGTCGAAAAAAAATTTGTTTGAGCAAAATTGCAAAAAAAAAAAAAAAAAATCAATTTCACAAAAAATTTTGACGTGATGGAGAAAATGGAGGTCATATTCGGAATCAGGAGACCAAATACCATAAGAATGAGCTTAAGTTTGTTCTGTATTTTTTCAAAAGTTAAATTTCGCAGCCCTGTGTAATTAATAAATTAAAATAAGGGTTAAATGTATTAAAAAGGGCGGGGAAGGCATTGAAGATAGCCATCTATTAACCTCGAGTACTCCTCTCCCAGAGCCATGTTCAATAGAAAAACTATATCGAAATACACATATTTTTAAAAAGTTTCAGCATACAGTACTTCTAAATAATATATCAAATCTCATCGCAATGACGATGTGCACCCCAAAAAAATCAATTCCTGGATACGCCACTGTATTTAATCATTACCAAGCAAAACCTAAAGTGAAGCTTCTCTGTCGTAACATTTACTGAAATATAAAGATACCACCAGTCTTCACATTTCCTTCATGTCACCAAAGAAAGCTTAAAATTACGTATTTAAAACTTCAGTTTCATAAAGTTTCAGAGAAGAGTTCCAAACATGTAACGATTAGTTGGCAAAAATGAGCCAATAATCGGCAGTGCTGCAGATTGCCAATTACTTCCAATTGATCGGTACATCCAGCGGCGTATCTAGGGGGTGCCGAGGGACCAATGCCCCCCCCCCCCCCCCCCCCAAGATTTTGTAAGACCATAACAAATGACGGCACACCGAGCTTTGAAAATTGGAGGGAAATAATGCCAGGGGTTTGAAAAAAAAAAAGTTAAATTAGAAATATAACCTGCATGAAAATGTTTCAGATTTTTTTCATTGAAAAACATTTTTAATGAACACTGAAATATTTCCATATTAGATTCTATTTCCGAATATATAAGAAGCAAAAATAATTGTTGTTTTACAATTGCAGAAATGTAAGAAGAAAATGCTTGGGTCTTCGAGCATCTCAAAAACATTGTTAGATGTTCAAGCTTCCTGGAAACTGCAGATTATTTAAAAGTTTTAAAAATTTCTTTTAAGCATTGCTCTTCCTCTTATTTTCTCTTTGTTTAAAGATTATTTTGAATAAATTGTCAGATTATTGTTATTTTACGCTACCGTAAAGTGGGGTTACTTTGTCCATTTTTAAAGTTTATGTACAAATTTCGGATACTTATAGACTAGGGATGCGACATCGATGTCGTTGTTTTGGAAACATCGATGTTCTTGTTAAAACATCGATGTTTTGAGTTCGATGTTTTTATCGATGTCGATGTTTGTATTTCAGCAAAAAAGAGCGTAAAAATGCACTAAATATTCTTCTTTAAAAAAGGTACATCGTCAAATTAGTAGTTGCAGTATTAGCCCAGGGGCGCCCCGAACGGAGGTCTCCAGGACCTCCCAAAAATTTTCCTCATTCGGCAAATTTGGACTGACGATTCGGCAAATTTAAGGAAAGACTTGCAACATTTTTTTCGAAAAAAGATTTTTTTTCACCTTTGACAGTGAATGAGAACAGATTAAAATAAAGCATCTCATTCTTTTATTGACGTTAATAACCTTAAAAAAATCCATTCCTTTCAATGGCGCCTTTCGAAAAATTCCTCATTGACGCCAAACTAGACATAATGTGTGTTTGTGTAGTGAAAAAGCTGCAATACATAAATGTTGCACTTTGAACGAAAAAAACCCTCATAATATGTGCGGCGACTTCAGTTTTTTTTTTTTTTTTTTTTCGTTGCTGGCAGATTTTGTTACTTCTTGTAGTGAAAATACTGTCTGATTAGCTTTATTCAGTTCCTTATTTCTTGTATTTCTTGCGGAAAATATGCCTTTGGCACAGAGTAAATATTGTGCAAAATTGCAATATTTTTTGACTATTTCTTGATCTCCCTTTGCCTTATTGAAAAATTGGCATTTTAAGATTTTATGTCAAAACAGTGCAATAGAATACCGCAAGTTTCGGCACAAAGTGGGAGTGTTGGGGGGAATAGACAGGGACGTAACTAGAGGGGGGCAGACGGGGCTCGTGCCCCGGGCGCCAGATTTTTGGGGCGCTGAACTGGAAAAGTAACTGCATAATTTTCTTTTCACTATTAAAAAAAAAAAAAAGGACAAATTTTTAAAAGCCAGCTCTAACCAATAAGAAAAAAAAAAGCTCAACACTTGCCTAGAGAAAAATATTTGCAGCGCTCCCTTGTCGGTTGCCCCATATTTGTCTCCAGTAGAATCATTCACTTAAAGGGTATCTTTAGCTATCACAACAGATTTATTTCTTCTCTTCTAATATTGCCTTATTTCCTCTATGATATTCATATAGTACAGATTTCATAATATGTCTAAAAAACCATCTGGTGCACAAAACAGCTAAGAACTAAAGTGCGGGAAAAAGAAAATCATTTATGTTCATCGTTGTTATAGTGGTTGAATGGAAAATACGTTACAGGCACATTGTTTATCTAATTAACACGTGATCTACATATTTGTTGAAGACTACCGATTAATTACTCTCATTCTTTGAGAAAAATCTCGCACTATAATAATGGAGATTCAGTTTAAAGTTCTCTCTTTTTTAGAAAATGCTTCATATTTTTTTTGGAAATTGAACTCACAAGAGAAACTTTAAACCTACTATTAATCTAATTTTGGCACTCTTAGGGCCAGTTCTATGGGGCAAGCAATACGAGCAGCCAATTGGGGGGGCGCCAAATGGAGGAAGGCGCTATTACAGCCGATTTAAAAAAACTTTTGAAAAAACTCTTGGGAAAAATGCAAAAACAGAAAGAGTTTTTTTTTTTACCTTCTAAGTTTTATCAACTATGAAGGGGACTTCAGAAAGGAGGGAGGGGTTCATTCTTTAACCAGGTAAGATTTTTCAGCAACTGCTTTAAGCATTAAAGTTTAGATAAGCAAATATTTTAAATATATATTTCTGAACAATTTGAATAATTAAAATGACCGGTTTTAAAGTAAATCACTTGTTCGGGTTTCCGAATAGACATCATTAAACAAACCAATATTTTGCTTAGTTAATGGAACAATTACATTTTGGCTACTTTTGTTCAATCACTGCAATGCGGGTTTGGCGTTGAGAGTAGAGTTAAAGAAATTCAATCACTACGTAGGAATTATGTAAAAGAGGGAAATTTTATGTTCCTCGAAATTATCGCGTTAATAAAAAGTACCAATTTTCAAATTTAAATTCTAATATTAATTTCAAATAAATAAATTGTTCAGGATATTTTTCAGCCATAATATGTGATGTTTCGTAAAGTATTTAATAAACAAATGCTAATTTATAAATATTTATTCAATATTTCACTTCTTTTTTTACGTTCTCGTTCTTTTTCTTACACAGTAAAGATTTTAGAATTTCTAAGTTTCTTAAAATTTCATTGTAAACTTCTTTTAATGCTGAATATTGGACAGTTTAAATGTAAAATTTACATTTTTTTACTTAACTTTTTTTACTCAAGAATTTTTCTAAAGTGAAATTCATGAAAATATTTTTAATTTGCAAAGTATTAAAGGCTTTTAAAATATCTTTCATTTCAAGTAGTTTTCAAACGTATTAAATATAATATTCAATATGAAATGGAAAAGAATTACTCATTTGGTATTTAGTTAATTTATGATATTTTTTCAAGAATGGAAAGCATTTCTTTTTTTTTTCTTAATTTTAAAATAAAAATTACTGAAAAATTTGAGATAAACTGAATAAAAATATAACTCTCCTTTTACAAGATTCCCAATTTTTTGATTCTGAATTCAAAAAACTTTTTATTTTGAAAGTATTTAAGGTTACTCAGCTTGTATTTATTATTGTTTTTATTATTATTATCATTATTCAGTGGCGTAGCGTGCGGGGGGCAAAGGGGGCACTCGCCCCGGGCGGCACTTTGCTAGGGGTGGCAAATTCTGCAACAATAACTGGAGATCCTTTTTTTTTTAAGTGGCGGCGGGTTTTTTTTAATGACAAATCATGTATAACTAAATCTGCATCAAAAGCTTTTTTATCCCCTCTCCCTTCAAATCAAACTTGTCTACATGCAGCATGCAGTCCGTTATCACCGGCGTTGACATGGACGAGTAGCGTACATAGACTAAGATGCGCTCCCCCGCAGGATTTATAGATTTATAAGTGCGCCCCTGCCCCCTATTAAAATTAAAAAAAAAATTTCCCCCTGTAAATCATAGTGCTATTTTTCTGGATCGAGCGCCCTCAATCGTCTTGCGCCCCCCCCCCCTCCGCGCCTCGGGGGTTGCAGGAGTGCTATGTACGCCACTGACATGGACACTAGGGTGTCCCAAAAAAAAAAAACGAAAGTCGGAATTTTGTAACGCATTTGCCGCCCGGGGCATGCACCATATTTGCCGCCCCTTCCCTTTAATAATATTAAACAGCATTGTGCGAGCGTATCCAAGGACACGCTCGCACAATGCTGTTTAATATTATTCTGCTTAAAATGTTTTCATTTAAGGAAAAAATTATCTCTCATATATTTCAATAATTTTAGAAAAAGATTTATTAGAATTTTTCGATCAGCATTTCCTGTGTGAATTATTAAAAAAAAAAATTCCTGCTTTCATTCAGTAAAAAATTAAAAATGTCATAATTTCTCGGGCGGGGTGGGGGCAGGAGAAAAGGGAAGGGGCGGCAAATATGGTGCATGCCCCGGGCGGCAAAATCCTACGCTACGCCGCTGTCATTATTGTCTAAGTTATTATTTGATGACATACTAAAAACTTATGCAGCCAAAAAACTCGCAAAATAAAGTTCTAATGTTTTCGTTTTTTAATGTAAGTGATGTAAAACTGAAACTAAATAGAAATGTACTTAAAATGTCTCTTCATTATTAATCTTTTATTGAATAATTAAATATTATTTTCTAAAATTTTAATCTATTTATTTTGATTCAGCCAACATATACTTCGATATCATTTTATAATTTTTTTCACATTGAAATCGTTACAGTATGAACAAAGAAGTCTATAAGCTATAAGCTATTCTCATATTGAAATGCGTGAGAAGTTTTAGAATTAACTTGACATTTTAACTTTAAAACTTTTGTTAACTGTGATAAGCATACTTTCTGCACAGAAAATGTATGAGAAAATGGAGCACCAATGCGTGTCGGTGATCGCTCTGGCCCGATATTCAGGGGTGTGAAGAGGGAAAACTTGTCCCTCTGGCTTTGAGAAAGTATTGTATATATTAAATTCTGCTTTTTGTTCATTTTCCATGTAATATTCGTTGAGTATACCCTCATATGGCGGTCCAGACGTTGGCGTTATCATTTTTTTCGACAAATAATAATTTTATTTTAATGGGGGGGGGGGATTACTAAGCATTAGCATTAGTTAAATTTATTATTAGTTATTAGTTATTTATTAGTTAAATTTATTAAGCAGCATTAGTTTAATTTATTTTTAACTAATGCTGCTTGCAATTTCAAGAAAAGCCAGAAATCGAAAGAGAAAACGGTTGTTCAAAAAATGACCAACCCGTGGTTCGTGTCCCTCCCTTTGTTCTGAATGACACTTATCACCTGAAGGGCGTATTCACTAATCAACTTTTCGCTTCACTTGAGGGGCGAGCTACTTGATGGGCGAACTTAACAGCATCGCCTTCATTGCCTTTTTGGCGTAACGACAATAGTTTTAAGTCCCATCGTGGTTAAAGATGGCGGACCAGTGGTATTGATTCTCAAGTTTCGACCACGGAGTGGACACTGCGGGGAGTCCCTATTGTTGGAGTTCGCACCATGGAGTTTGAGTCTAAGGGCATTTAAAAATCGTGTCAGTTGGGAAGTAGCCGGTGGTCCTCCACAGCAGGGGTGCCCACAGGGGGGGATTATGGCGCAAGTTGCGCCATCAACATTTTTGGGGGGGATATTTTTAAACTAATTTGTTTATTTATTTAAATTATTTATAAATTTATTTTTTAAATTAAATTATTGATTTTTTTAATGTAAATTATTCATTAGTTTATTTTTTTAACTTAAGTTATTTCTTTATTATTATTTATTTATTTATTTTGTGTGTATGTGTGTGCGTACTTGGAATCTCTGAAAAGGAAAAAAAAGCGATTCTTTTCTGCGCATAATTAGTACTTTAAAGAAATTAATAATATGCAAAAAAATAATAGTTTTAATCAAAAACATAAATAAAAATATTAAAACATATAAATAAATAACATTTAAAAAAAAAATAATATTTAAGAAATAAATAAAATAAAAAAGAGGGATAAAAATCACAATAGGGTTGTAAAAAATTCTGGGGGGGAATTTGCGCCATTGAGCTTGGGGGGGATGGGCACCCCTGCTCCACAGCAAGTTTGCGAATTAAAATATACACTAGAGCAGCATGAAGCTACCTTTGGAAATGTTAGGGAGAAGGCTGTTCGGCGACTCAACCCGGAACTTTTTTAGAATTGTAGTTCTAAAAACAGTTTTAGACAATCTTTGGCAACGGTAGGCAGAGAAGAGATTCGATAGTCCTCCTGCGGCATTTTTTCGATATTAGAGCTCTGAAAAAAGCAATTGTACATTGACTTCGATTATGTTTACGGAAGGGGGATTTTTTTTTTTTAAATTCTAGTGTTAAAATAGCGATTGTAATTAGTCTTTGGTAATGTTAGGGGGCAGGAAGTTTTTCGAAATTTCAGCTCGAAAAACGTAATTCTAACAGACCTTCGATGATGTTAGGGGTAGGAGTTCTTTCAAGCTCTCCCCCAGGCATTTTTCGGAATTTTAAGTCCTAAAAACTAACTTAAACTTTTAATTTAAGACTAATTTTACTTTTAGCTAGAACTGGGAGGAGAGGGGCACACCGACAGTTTTTTTTTTTCAACTTGCAGCTTTGAAAAAAGCAGTTTTGCACGATCTTCGGTAGCATTAATGGGATAAGAGGTTCAGGGGCCCTCAGCCGGTATAATTTTTTGAAAGATAAATTCCTGGAACTCAATTAGAAGGGGGTGGGGGTACTTTTGATAATGTTATTGAAGAAGGGGATTCACGGCTCTTCCACAGAATTTGTTTAACATTGAAGCCCTAACCCCTAAACACGAAAGTTTTAGATATCCTTTAATGATAAAGGGAGGGGGCATCCTTCTGAAAGTTTTTTTTTTTAATTAAAGCCCTGAATAGCTATAATCCCAAAAGATTGGTCAAACACAGATGCAGCGATTGATATTTTCAAAAAAATTGTCGAAAAGATTTATCGATTCAGCACGCAAACATTGGAATTCAAGAATTTCCATGAATAGAATACTTCTTCCTATGTATTAGATCAGGGGTGGCCAACCCGCGGCACGCGTGCCACAATGTGGCACGCCAGAGCAATGACAGTGGCACGCAAATTTTTGAGAAAATTTAAAAATTGAGGAGAAAATTTCGATCTCAAAAATACTGATAAAAACTAAAACCCTCACACTGTTAGATATAATGATAGTATGACGATTAAGTGTAAGGAGGCTGGGTTACAAATTGTCTGAACTACAATTTTGCAAAGTACTTAGCGTTAGCTTCGGACATTCAACTAACACTGTGACGCTACAGACAATGCTTTGTAAAGCATATTTGTGCTTGACACGAATGAAACTTTCGATGCTGCAGAATGGATTCGTGATCTGCAATAGTTTCAGCTACGTGTGATGAAATAATTAAAAAAAAAAGTTAACTCTGCATCAAAAATTAAGAAACCAGATTGGACAAAATTCGGTATGGTTGCACAAATAAAGGCCATTAAATTGTTTCTGTTACATTACTTGAAAACTATTTGGGGAAAAAACTAAAAAAGTGTCATTGAATTATCTATCATAAACTCCTTGCCAAGGAATGAGACTTTTCCTCTGTTGGTGACATTGTAGAGTTCACTGTATTGTGTATTAACAAACTACTAGTTAGAGCTCTGAATGTTGAACTTTTCCCAGAAGAAAGAGAAGAGTATGGCAAGTTAAACTCTCATTGAAATGGGGAGGGGGGGGGATGATTATCCGAAGAAAACATGGTCATAAGATTTTCGAATTTTATGGAGTGTATTTTCTAAAATGTCTGGAAGGAAATCAATGAGAACTTGCTACTTAGGACTGAAGAATAGCAATTGAATTTAGCTTTTTCTCATTATCCAAAGTTTAAGTAATTTAAATTTAAAATTGTACAGAAAAAAATTTCCTAAACCAGTATAGGCCATCTACTTTCTTTTATAATGAAACTTCAGTTTATTTATCTGTACTTCGGAGAAAAAAAAATAATACAATTAAAACTAATACTGAAAGTAGCAACCCAAATTTAATAATTTTTCAATAACATACGGAGAAAATTTTATACCTATTTTAAGTACTCATTCAGTGTTAACTTTGATGGTTTTCAAGATGATAAAAAAGATGCTGATATTTTCAAATTCTTTGTCTATTTCTCTGCAAGACACTATTTGTTACCCTCCTGAAATCCACATCGAAATTACTGACCTTTTGCATTGGTAATCAAATATAAGATCTTACTTCAACTTCAACTGAAAGTCATCCACGTTATATAGAAATTTGGAAATTTGTACCAACAGAATTTTTTTCACACTACACACTTTAGCCGTCAGGTGCTGTTGTAGATTTTGTTCAAACTACGTTTCGAAACAAATAGTTTTTGCTATGAAGGCATAAAATTCTAAATGCCGTTGAACATTGATAGCACTTAAAGCACTTACACTTCTTAGAATTCTCAAGAACTAATCCTAAAATTAGAGACTTGGAAAAAAGATAGACTCATAAACCACATTAAGTACACAGACTGCTTCATTTTTAGAATAGAATGTTTCATGTTATTTGTTTCTATTTTAAGCACAACCCAACTGACAGAACCTATCTTTATTATTTTAATTCCAATTACTCATATTTACGAGAAAAAATATTTTATTTGGAGAAGAATTACATAGTCAGCCAGCAAATAATCTATTGTTAACTTCTTAAAAATTTTCAGTTTGTTGGAAAAATACAATGTGGCACGCTGAGCTTTTTCTCTCCAGATAGTGGCACTCTCCCTAAGAAGGTAGGCCACCCCTGTATTAGATAAAGAAGGAAGTAAAAATGGTTTATAAAATATAATTAGGAGTTTAGAAGTGAAATTAAAAATTTCACGTAAACACGAACTGGATTCTAAAGAAAATATATAATTATTTCCTATTCAAGGGCTAGAAAACATCTTATCGAAAAGCTTTAAAGATAGCTCTGATCATCCCCCCCCCCTAGCTAATGAATATACGAAAGACTAAAATAGTGTCGTCGTAATTCTTTAAAGAAAAGGAGAGCTCTGAAAAATGTATTTTGATTTATACATTTATGCCCTTTCCTTTTCATTACTACCATACGTATTCACTATTCATCGTACGGAATTGTGCTAGTTCTATAAGAAATGAGGCAAATTGAAATGAAATTTAACAACCGAACCTTTTTTTGTCACAGACACTCAGACATGATCCCTTTTCTGAGGTGGTTTTCATTAAAAATAGAAGCGGCTATTTAATTTTGGAAGGAGTATTCCAAAAAGTAATTATTCATGCATCTTACCATCCCGTGGACACCCCAGAGTACTGTATATTTTTTGTGCATATTTTCAAAGTCCAAGGTCAATTCACGGAATATGCGGTCGATGGTAATTCATCACGTCAGACGTCACAATTCCGAGACACAGTACTACGTAAGATTTTTAACAAACAAATACAACTAAGTTCAAAAGTCACCAATTCAGTCTTTGAGCTTGATGCGAAATTATAAAACCTCATAACTGTTACTGTACATTATTACCATTACCATGCTGGAATCTTCCAAATCATCATCATCCCCGTGGGCGACTCATACGGGGGAGACAAGGAGGCGACTGCCCCCCCCCCCCTCATTTCCAAAAATAAAGGAGCTCTGCCCCTCACTTTTCACAGTTAAATATAATTGATCAAGTGATAATGATTTTTTACTCAGTGGATTCAGTTCATTTAATCAAAATAAAAGCTGAAATTTACAAAAATCCAACTTCTTTCATGTTATTTCATATGAATGGATGAAAATCAACCAGCCAGGTTGATTTGAGTTCAAATTCCAGTTTTGTGAAGTGATTTAATTAGCAATGCTAAAATACAATATTATGGCCAAATTATAGCAAAAAAAAAAAACTGTAAAGGTTTTGCATACTAACTCCCCCCCCCCCTCCATTTCCTTCAAACCCTTCTTCCGTATTTCTTTTGACCCTCAACTTTTTTTGTTGCACAAGCCGCCTATGACTACCACTAAGCAATTCCATTACTTCGCCTAATTTTTGTCAAAGACGTTCAAATTGCTTTTCGTTCAATTTTAGACTCATTAAATTGTGTAGAAAAAGACATTTCCCTCATAAGCTACAACACTTAGCACAACTCGAAATTCAATATTAGGCCGTAAGACGGCAGAAAACCGAAGATTTCTTACGCATTTTTCATAACAATAAAAGCTTTAAATCCACTTATCTCAATATATGATGATTTAAGTTGTGCCGCTATTGTAGCCCATGAGCGATTTATTATTAAAGCTCCAAAGTTTCGTCGCCATAAGACAAATCAGGTTTGCAAACGAAAAATTTGACTAAAGTAGCTCTTACCTGGTATGTTCTTGCTTTTATTTTGCAGAGAATGACATTCTTTCGATTGAATAAAGTTCTTTAACCGTAACACATACACACCGCCAGGGCCGTCGCGAAGCAAGTTCGGTTGGGGGGGTGTTGAGATTAAATTTGCCGACCGACTCCCAACGTTTTGCCGACTTATATGAGTGAACTAGGTGACCCGTGCGGAATTCCGCAAAAAAAAAAAAAAAAAAAAAAAAAAAAAACCTCTAAACTTAAAATTTAATACGACAATTTTTATTGGTTTCATTTGCACAACATCGCCATCTACTGCCGTCGTTCTGACAACTTTTCAAAGAGATCAAAGACACGTTCACTTTTACAACTACTACAAAAGTGATACCCTATATTAAAATCAAATACCCAAGGCTACTACTAAACTAAATACTAACGTTATCGCAAAACTACCATAGTATTTTGAAACAATAAAAGTTACAATAAAGGTTTACCGAGATAAGCCTTGGCTTGAAATGTCGCATTTAAAATTGATTTGAACAACAATGTAACGATTTTGACAGTTGAGCAAAAAATTTAACTTTTTTCAAACTTCAATCGCTTATAAGTCGCTTAAACGTGGATTTTCGAGATTCTCGTTACGCGGCGCTAGCGGAGAAACGTTCTAAAGAACGCATTTTTTTAAATCTTTCGAATGAAATCAAAATGGAGACGATACGACAATTATTTCGCTAGATAGAGTCAATTTTGTGCCCAAAAAGTGAAGTTCGAATAAAAAACGAACCGACACTTTTTAGAGGGTGGGTCTAATTTTCGTCAATAGCCTGCGGGATAAGCTTCAAAATCATAAATTTTCATGCAATTCGATAAAGAAATGAGCGAGTTTCGACCGGGTATAGGATTCGGCTTAGAGAAATAATATATGGAGATTTTGATCCGTGATTTTCAAACCAATCGGCTCCATTAAGCGAGTAAATTGAGGGTGTTAAGTTTCAGAAAAAAAAAAAAAAAAAAGTCATGATGCATTATGAATGCACATCAATTTCACGACATTAACACTGGTTCATCAACCATATTGCTCTGAAAATTTCTAAAAAATGTAGGATATAACTTCGCTTGCATACCCTGCCTTTTAAGAGTGTGCAGAGTTGTCGGGTGTCATTTTAGACATTAAAATAAAAAGCGTTTTTTGTTAAGACGCAATTTCAAGTTATTTCTGTAAGGAGCATTAGGAACTTGTTTGATTTGTGGACGCTCTTCGATAAAGTTTCGAAATAGAAGCTCTAAAAACGCATTTTTGATTGTACATGGAAAGTTTTTGATATTGGCGTCCTAAAACGCAATTTTGGACTACATGCTAACGCGTTAGGGGAGGAAGTGGTTGCTCTCTTCCGGATGTGTTTGTGTGTGTGTGTGAGCATTATTATGTTTTTTATTAGCGATGACAAATTGCTATATATTTCCTTTTTGGACCTCAAATTGCAAGCAGTTCCTCTTTCAAATTGGCAGTTTTCCAGTTTTATAGCCAGTTTTCTAGCTTTCTTATGCTAGTCGTAGTGGCGCCATCTTTTAATTTACTTGGCAATCGATTTGGCTAGCACCAATTTGGTTAATATTACAAAAAAAAAAAATGCCTAAATTTTCATTTCTGTAGCCAATTTGGAAAATTTCTCTGTGGGCCTGTGGAAAGCGTTGGATCTCAACACCAGTGTTTCTTTCAGACATCTTTCCGGGGGGGGGGGGCACTGCCATCTCGGAGAAAGTCAACTGCCCCCCCCCCCGGGAGAAATCTCAGTTTGCACTAGCACACATACACACAAAATTATAACAAAAGAAATAAATCAATAAGTGAAAATAATCAATAAACAAACAAGTATAAAAATAAATAAAAGCTTTAAAACATATATCGTATTTGTGTGGGGGGCGGGGGGCGGGGGTGTAATCAAAGATGGCCTGCAATTGTATCTTAGGACATCAGTTTCAGAAAAATACCGGAAAAGAATTTGAAAACCTTATCCTTTTTCCATTGACATCAAAAATCGCCTACAGTTGCGCTTTTTGTTTTAAAAGTGGGACCCCCTCCCACTTTTAAAACAAATTATTTAAATTTCAAAACACTTCCAGCGAGAGTACTGAATTGCATTAATAATCATTATGTTATAAAAGTGTCTAGAAATGCGTTTTTAGAACTTCAATTTTTAAAAATTTTCTCAAAGATGGTTTATACTGCAAATTTGGAAAATTATGGGAGAAGGAAGTCCGTGGACATTATCCTTTCCCTTATCGACCACAAAAGGACTTACTATTGCGATTCCAGGATTTCAATCTCAAAAATTTTAAAAGGTAAAGTTCTAAACCCACCCCTTTCTCTGATGGCATCAAAAAGCACTAAAATTGCGTTTTTATGTTTCAATTTCAAAAACTTTTCCGGGGTAGAGTTCCGAACTCGAACCCTAACGTCATCAGAGACGGCTTACATTCTCCTTTTCAGGACTTCAATTTCGGAAAAGTTTCAAAAGAGTTTCACAGACCAAGACCACATTTATCTCTCCTATCTAATCGAACATAGCTTACAATTTCGCGTTTAGAACTCAAATTTCGACTTTATTTTCTTGAAGAGAGTTTCAAAACCTGTCCCTTTCTCAACTTCATCACAAATACCAACAATTGCGTTTTTAGGCCTTCAGTTAAATGTGGCAATTTCAGCAAAAAAATGTGGAGGAGAATCCGTGACCCCCTCCTCAAAGTTATACGGGCCTTACCTTAAATATCATCTCTGATGACCTACAATTGCGTATTTAGAGCTCCAATATTGAAATATTTTGAGGGTGGTGCAAGGCCGTATCCAGAAAAAAATTTCGGGAGGGGCCCAGAGTTTCGCACATTGCCCAAACACACATACATTTTTTGTGTGTGCTATGAGTCTAAATTCTAGCTGACCCCCCCCCCCCCCAACGATGTTGTGTGTTTTTCATTTCGTTATTCTTATTATTTTCTTGAACTGACCTTTATTGGAGATGGAGAGATATGTAATGACAACTTTTTTAAATGGGGTAGAATATCCGTAATTTTCCGGGGGTCCGGGGGTTTCTCCCCCGGGAAAATTTTTGAAAAAAGGTTTTAAAATTCTGCATTTTGAGGTCTTATATGGGGCAATTGGGACTTCAAAAACATGTTGGAAAAGTAGGCAAACAACAATCTCATAAATTTTCTGCATTTTTTGCAAATTAAGATTAATCAAAGCATAAAAAAATGTTAAGGAAGGAGAAAAGATTAACACATTATCACTTG
>JAXGGA010020043.1:0-18938 GCA_038373865.1 Uloborus plumipes | reverse complement strand
TTTTTTTTAGCTCGCATTATTTTTTTTATAGTTCATCCATAACATAGCCACTGTTTACAGAAGTAGCCATTATGTTTATAGATATGCACTTTAGTGTTGGGAAATTTATGAATGAGTTTCACTAAACCACCCTACACCCATAGAAACCCGGGCAGGGCCGGGTACCCGGCTAGTATTCACATAGTTAATAAAAAAAAAATTGAAATGGAAAAATATTTAGGTCTGCCGGATTACCTGTAAGTTTCAAGTTTTTTTTATTAAAAATGATGATTTTTTAAAAAACGTATAAATTATGTGTGAAGCAAAATAATTATTTGAGTGGAAAAATGTACCAATCTCGCTATTTCAAAATGCTGTACTTCAATGTTTGTACTATTAGTACAATAATTAAAATTATTCTGCAGGGTGGGTAGATATTCTAAAATTATGACTGACTAACGAAAATGTGAGGTGTTTCATAACTATTTCTGGAGCCCTAAAAGTAACATTTTAGCTCCAATGCATTTTTTATTGATAGATTTCTCCTTAAGTAGTCCATTTTTGCACTTTAATAACTATTTTTGCTTTACACATTATTTATACATGTAAAAAAAATCATCACTTTTACTGAAAAACTTGAAACTTCAAGGTAATCCCGGCAGACCTAAATATTTTTCAATTTCAAAATATTTTTTTTTTTTTTTGGTAACTATGTGAATATAGAGACAACTTTTATCAACTTAAATTTTGAATTGCCAAAAAAAAAAAAAAAAAATTGTGATGCACCCATACATGTGTATGTGTTTGCGTGTCTGCGCGTTTTACATTTGTATTACAATCATGTTTTTGGAAATGTGCGCTAATTTTTAATTTTTAAATTAGTATAAGTGCCTGGTATCTCAGAAATGTAAGACAAAATAAGCAATACAAAAATTTCGACTTTTACAACAAGAGCAGCAGTAGCCTGTTTTTCAGACAAAACACTTTAAGCGCTTATCCGCCATATCTACTTTGGCAAATGCAGCAAGCACTTTAGAATGTCTCTTGGCAATTTAACAATAAAGAATTTGCTTTCTTCATTTATTTTTGATAAGATATTTGAAGAATGTGGTGTCAGAGCATTTTTTTCTCAATCAATGCTCATATTTTAGAGTTTTGTTAGTTAATGGGGCGATAATACACCATCTGAAATAAAAGTCCATTCTTTGCGTTTCAGGCTTTTAAGATAAATGGTATGACAGAAAAAGATATCCACTTCAATGATGTAGTCAGTGGAAAGTTAGACCAGTGGAAATTTCGAATCAAGACATAATAATTTTCTATTTGAAAACATCACACTTTACCTAGCAAGGTATCAAGTTAAAATAAAGCAACTCTGTTGCTACCAATGCGTTATATAATCAAAATTTTTAACGTTATTTTTTATGTCCAAGAATGCGCAGGTGCAATATTAGTAGCAAGTTAATTTTTCCTGAAAATTTAGAAACTTTATTTATTTATTTTATGATTACAGTTTCGTAAAATACTAAATTTGTTAGCGAATTATTTGTTCTTGTCCCTCCTGAACTCGTGAAAAAAAATTTTGTTTTTCAGTTTTTCCTCAGTGGTCTGGTCGTGGTTAGATATTTCGGGACTAAAATAAAGTTTTATCAAATATTATTTTAACCACGTGCAAATACCTTGTAATTGAAATTGATTCACTAAAGTAAATATTTTTTAAGTCTAGCATCTATGCAAAAATGTGCGAGGAACATCATTTGGGTAGTTCATTCATATGTGCCTAACTGGAACTGCATACACCGCAAGAAATGAACTGTTGTTTTTACACTATAATACTGGTAGCTGAGGTTTCAATTTTAAAACCATTAAATTTCAACGTAATAAACTGTAAAACTAGTAATTTTACAGTTTCGTACGAGTTAGAACTTTTACAGTTTATTGCCGTAAAATATAGCTGTGTTATACTGTAAAAACAGCAGTATAATACTGACAGCAGAGGTTCCAGCTTAAACTGGAACATGCACGGCAATAAACTGTAAAATTAGCAATTTTGCAACTTGTTACTGTAAAATTAGAAATTTTAAAAATTAGTACTGTAAAAGTAGAAATTTTATAGTTTACTAGCGGTACCCGCACGGCTTTGCCCGTGGTATAAAATTAAAAGTTCATTTGTAAAATAATTATATAGCAGAAAAAATGCTCTATTTTAGTTTTGTTCAACTATAATTCCTTCAAAGTGATATAAAGATCTGATATGGACCCCACACTACTTAATTTTACGTGTAAATTTCTTAGTAGATGCCTTAAGTGCTAAAATAGTGCTTGGAGTGAGCAAGATAACAATTCAAACATTTGTATCCCTAGTTTACTACGAAACAATGCAAAAAAATGATTTACAATGATTAATCTCCTAAATATCATCGATTTTAACATCATTCAGTGGATTTTTCGCAAAATATCGCCAACAGCGCCAAATTGAACCTAAATCAAAAAAAAAAAATGTTTTTTTCGCCAATTGGCGTCAAATACTTGGCGATCAAAAGCTTGGCAATATATCGCCAAGTGGTCGCGCCAATTCATATCACTTTTGTCAACCAATTCATATCACCTTGCATTGAAAACACTGATTTACCCGATAAATGGGGTAAAACACCCCCTTGGAACATTCGAATGCAACCCCATGGGAGATGGACAAAAATAAGCCAAAAGAGAAAATAAGAACAATTTTGTTGATAACAGGAACCAACAGAAATCTTACCAAAGTTTAAAAGAAGAAGAAAGTTTTCTTTCCTAGCTTAAAAAACAAAACAATACATTTTCCGAAATGAAACACTTTAAAAAAACGATGCAATATCGCAATTGATAGGATATTTCGTTAATCTGTGCTTTAGGTACCCTTTTCTCGCTAAATGAACGATAGGCGCGCCAAGCGTGGTAACCCTAGCTATTTGGCGTAGTTGACTTTTTGAAAACGCGCCAAGCAGGGTCCCAAAGCATCTTCACCGGGAAAAAGACAGGGTTGCCAGAGAATTGGAACGAAAAAATACTACGCCTCCTCTAAAAAAAATATTACAAAATACTACTGTTTCCAAACGTTGCCAAAATCAATGTTGCTGAAATGCGAAATCTATGAAAATGAAAAAAAAAAAAAAATCCGCCAAATCTTTTAATTAAGTCATTAGTGTATTGGAAACAGGGTTGCCAGAAAAATACTACGCTCCTTATTTCGGCCGAAAAAATACTACCGTAGAATCAAAAATACTACGTCTGGCCGTAGCCTACGAAGATAGACGCTGGCAACCCTGGAAAAAAGAAAGAAACAAAAATAAGTATGAACACGTAACCATAGTAACAACATGAAAAATTGATTTCCGTTGATAAAATAATTCATTTTATCTCTCTTTTCAAACAAATTTTATTCCAGAGATCAATCATTTTAGAATCGTTTGGCTTGCTTTACTGAAGATAAGCCTTGAATTTCGGGATTCTAAAAACAGTTGTTACAGCTCTCTTGATGATCGTAGAAACTTCGAAAAAACTTCATTTTGTGCAGAAAATTTCAAGCTTTCGAATGACATAAGACTTGAAAATGTGTGTGAAATATTTCTTCCCTATTTTATCGAATTTCCGCTAAGAATTCGAATAGAAAAAGAACGAAATGGAATTTTCGAAAAATCGCTTCGAGGTGCAAAACTACATGCTACAAACTAATTTTGTGCCAAGTGGCATGAAAATCGACCGAACGGTTTTGGCGCTACGCGCGTAACAGACAGACAGAAAGAAGAACAGACAGAACCACCTTCAGCTTTATTATTAGTAGAGATTATTGTAAAATTAGCTATTTTTACAGTTTATCACTATAAAATTAGCTGTATTATACTGCAAAAACAACATTCATTTTTTACAGTGTATAAATTACAGTGGACCGGAGCATGGTTGCGGTGCTGTGGTGCGCTGTGTGGTGTAGTTCGTTTCCTTGCGTCAGCCCGTTATCTTGTATTAGGTTTGGGGTCAAAATGTCGCGGCCGAAATGTCGCGGGCCAAAAGGTCGCGGCCAAAATGTCGCCGAGCCAAAATGTCGCGGGCTAAAATGTCGCGGGCAAAAATGTCGCCGGTCCAAAATGTCGCCGAGCCAAAATGTCGCGGGTTAAAATGTCGCGGGGCAAAATGTCGCCGGTCCAAAATGTCGCCGAGCCAAAATGTCGCGGGCTAAAATGTCGCGGGCCAAAATGTCGCCGGTCCAAAATGTCGCCTGCCCAAAATGTCGCGTGGTCAAAATGTCGCCGGTCAAAAATGTCGCCGGGCCAGAATGTCGCCGGTCAAAATTGTCGCCGGTCAAAAATGTCGCCGGGCCAAAATGTCGCCGGTCGAAAATGTCGCCGGGCCAAAATGTCGCCGATCAAAACTGTCGCCGGTCTAAAATGTCGCCGGTCCAAAATGTCGCCGGTCCAGAATGTTGCCGGTCAAAAATGTCGCCGGTCCAGAATGTCGCCGGTCAAAAATGTCGCCGGTCCAAAATATATCCGTTCCAAAATGACGTAAGTGTATAGTACAGATTGAATGTTTCCAGTAATTCACAAATTCAATGCAGCTTAATTATGTAGCTCAATTTTATTAATAAGCTTGTCACGATATGATAAATACACCTGTTTAGTAACTTTTTTTAAACGTAGCAGTTTAAAAAATTAGCTTAAGTTATTAACAAACAAAAAGTTCTGTCAAGAACTAAAAGAGCCTACTTTCCCGTAGGCATTCGGCATTCTCGCATCTGATCATTATTCTCTTGATTATCTGAAACTGAAAATTATGTCAAACATACCTTTTTAGCACATAGAGCTGATTTCGAAAAGCAAAATATACCCCTCTCATCAGATGAAATAGACACGTAAAAAGTAATTAACGAATAAATAAAGCTTTGTCGCACCTTTTAAAGAGTGTAACTGTTACAGTTCCTCCGTAGAAAAAATCCTCCATTGTTTTCAAAAAAAAAAAATACTAATAATAAAATAAATAAATAAATAAATAAAAGTACAAAGAGCATCAAAACGTATTTTATCAAAGAAAGAAAAAAAAAGAAAAGAAAAAAAAAAACTCGTCCGTTAATAAAATGTCTCGAATTTCACTTTTAATCGGTTGCCAGTTGTTAAATATAAATAAAGAATAAAATGTTCTCGTGAATGAAAAATTTTTGTTACAAAAAAAATCGTCTGCCAAAAATAATAATACTAATAATAATAATAAATAAATAAAATAAAACAAATGAATAAATAAACAAAAAATCGTCTGCACAGTCAGTCATTTTTTTTCTGAGCCTACATTTCCGCCATGTTTGAGGAGTCGGAGTCGGAATCAGAGTCCTCACAGAAGATTATTCAGAAAAGTACTTTACAAACACTATTTATCAAAACCATTTTCTTACAAAGTTAGTTTGAAGGAAATCCGACTTTAAGTTCAGAATCAACATTCAACTTAAATTCCCCGTAGACGCTAATGTTAATTTTTTTTCTGAACGGTTCAATATTGAACGAAAAATGGTTCAAATCAAAAAGCGAAATATGGAAATGTACGGGAAAGCCTCTCCGAGATCTTTCAAACAAAAAAAAAAGTTTATTCCATTCAGACGGTTCACTCAAAAGTTATTAGGTGGGGAAAGGTTGCTTGAACGGTTCAATGTTGAACGAAAAAATGCTCAAATGGAAAATTTAAATAGGGTAATGAAGTATCCTTACTGAGATCCTTCGAACAAAAAAAAAGTTTGTTTAAATCGGATTGTTCACTCAAAAGTTAGCATCGCGGGACAAGTTGTTTGAACGGTTCAAAGTTGAACCAAAAACCGGGAATGAGCTGTACTCGCCGAGATCTTTCGAACAAAAAAAAGTTTATTCCATTCGGACTGTTCACTCAAAAGTTATTAGGTGGGGAAAGGTTACTTGAATGGTTCAATGTTGAACCAAAAATGTTCAAATTGAAAAATCAAATATGGGAATGAGCTGTACTCGCCGAGATCTTTCGAACAAAAAAAAGTTTATTCCATTCGGACTGTTCACTCAAAAGTTATTAGGTGGGGAAAGGTTACTTGAATGGTTCAATGTTGAACCAAAAATGTTCAAATTGAAAAATCAAGTATGGGAATGAGCTGTACTCGCCGAGATCTTTCGAACAAAAAAAAGTTTATTCCATTCGGACTGTTCACTCAAAAGTTATTAGGTGGGGAAAGGTTACTTGAATGGTTCAATGTTGAACCAAAAATGTTCAAGATGAAAATTTAAATACGGTAATAAAGTATCCTTCCCGAGATGCTTCGAACAAAAAAAAAAATTGTTTAAATCGGACTGTTCATTCAAAAGTTATTAGGGGTGACAGCTTGTTTGAACGGTTTAATGTTGAACGAAAAATTCTTCAAATCGAAAATGTAGGTACGGGAATGAAGTATCCTTGAAAAGATCTTTCCAACAAGAAAAAGTTTGTCCAAATCGGAATGTTCATTCAAAAGTTATTAGGGGGGGGACAGACAGACCGACAGACCGACCGACCGACCGACCGACACACAAATTCCCCATCTCAATACCCTACTTTCAAATTTTTAATTTTTCGATATTCAATTTACTTTTTTATTTTTTTAACTTGGCGATATTTTTTGAACTTGGCGATATTTTTTTAACTTGGCGATATTTTTTGGACTTGGCGATATTTTTTAGATGCATTAAGCTACTTTGAATACTTTTTTCGTCTTTCTTTTGTTTTTAACGGGAAAGTAGGCTAAAAAGTAACTAAATTGATTTCTTCTAAAGCTTAAATTATTTCAGTACCAAAATAATGCCATAGTTTTTTCAGGGCTGTACTTAGGGCTCAGGGACGCTAAATTTCTTCCTTTTTTAATGCGCTTTTACTAGTTTCACAAGTAGGTTTTTTTGTTTGTTCGTTTGTATGTATGTAACTCTGAGTCAAAAATAAAATTCACGTTCTTTACAAACGTATAAAAGTAATATGTTTAATACCATTATTATTACTAAAGGCTAAACTATATTGCATGTTGATGTATAATAAGTGCATTTGACATTAGTTCTGAGTTGGGCATCGATCGTCCACAAAATGCATATTATAAGTGCATGTAAACTTAGCGGATATTCAACAGTTTTCAAAATCTTCTTTTGAATTTGATTTACTCTAAAAGCGTATTTTTTAGTTTTTTAAACTATATTTAGGATTATTTCTTTTTTTTTTCACATAAAGAAATTAAACAAATAAATTTGCTGTAAAGGCATTTTTTTTTTTTTGCAAAAACGGAATACCGTTTAATCACCGCGTAGCCGGCAATTTTCTTATAGAACATTTTCCTTAAGAGTTGTTTGGGGACGTTTGAAATCAAATTAGTTCATGGAATTATTGCTTTCTTTGTAACAACTGAGTGGTGGAAGGGGAGGTGAAATGTCAAGAGAAAAAATGGTATTATATTCAACTCCACATTTAAATACTGATTGTAACGAAGGTACAGAACCATGTCTGAGCTGATTAACGCCAGAAATGAATAAGCATCTCTCCCTTTAAGACCAGTCTACAAACAAAATTTTGTCTGAATACTTGCATTACTTCTTGATATACATCACTCATAAATAATGAAAAATAAAAAGTTCAATTGCTCTGCTTCCTCGATGATGTGGCATATCTTCTGAAGGCTTCCTATGGGCCAATTTTTATTTTATTTCGTCTGAACCTTCTTCAGACCTTAATCATGCTATGCTGAAAACGTTCCATTACATTCTTGCATGTAAAAACTTGGAAGAACTAGCGGCAAAAACCAATCAGCACTGAATCAGATATTGGTTGGCACATGTATGTACCAAACTTCATTCTAATTCACGCACTGAGTTTTGTGGTCGAGTCGCCCCAAAAAAATGGGTCACGCAGATACACACACATTTTCCCTTAAAAAAAAATAAACGATGAAATTGAATTCCTCACACGTCAGAAAGTGTAAATTCTTCCAAATTGACAATTTTTCACTGATCCAATACTTTCTTTTACACATTTTATGAAGAAGAAAATAAAAAGACCTCTATTATTTAAACAATATAGACTTGCTTTCGATCATGTAAGAAATTTTAACAGAAACCAAGTTTCAAATATTGTATATCTGTCTTATTCATTTCACTGTTCTTCAACTTCTTTTTTAACACACAAATTTTTCTTTCGATATCAATTAAACTTGTCTTTGGGCTGCTAATCTATTCGTTTTTAAGTTGGTAGATAGCGAGTGAAGGTGAAATAAGCTATTGTAAATAAATAACGTACGCTTGTTTGAAAACTATTTGTTTCTTGGAAAGCGCTCGAAACAGTTACAAGCCAAAAGGGTAAATTTTTTTTAGTATTTTTAAAAATTTTAGTCCATACTATCGTTAACGCACACGTTCATCAATAGCAATTAGCAATTTTTTGCTAATTCGGTGTAAAAAAGCTTTTTCATATATTTTAATTTTTGATACTAACTGTATCAATATCGGACCTTCTACATTTTTGTCTGACGACATTTGAACTGGCGACATTTTGGCCCGCGACATTTTTGACCGGCGACATTTTTGACCTGCGACATTTTGGACCGGCGACATTTTTGACCGGCGACATTTTAGACCGGCGACATTTTGACCACGCGACATTTTGGCCCGCTACATTTTGGCTCGGCGACATTTTGAACCGGCGACATTTTGGCCCGCGACATTTTAGCCCGCGACATTTTGGCTCGGCGACATTTTGGACCGGCGACATTTTTGCCCGCGACATTTTGGCTCGGCGACATTTTGGCCGCGACATTTTGGCCCGCGACATTTTGGCCCGCGACATTTCGGCCGCGACATTTTGGGCGTATACCCTTTTATTACAAGTCTCTCTAGCAACGTTGTTCCGTCTTAACTGCCATGAATCCAGCAACCTGTGTCGCAAATGAGATGCTAAATTTTAAGTGCTTTCCAGTTGATTTCGGTGTCTACTGGGAAGAATGGATTTTACGGCAATAGTTTTCTGGTGTTGGAAGAAATACAAGAGTTGAATGAAAAGTAATTCCTCCACTTTCATAACTCCCCAACAAATGACACCATTGGTATACGGCAGGTATTGGCTTGTTCCGTGAACTTTCCTCTACAGTTCCAGTTGACCTTTGCACTGAACGGTTGGGATTTTAGAGTGTAAAGTATGGAACCCTGCGCAGATGATCAATGCGATTTAAGCAACGTGCAGTCATAGAATTCTTGACAGCAGAAGGTGTCACCCCAAAGGAGACTCATCAGAGAATGCAAGCTGTTTATAGTGGCTAACCAGAGTCCGAAAGTATGTGTTCCGGCAGCACAATAGTGCCAGACCTCACATTTCGCGTGCCACCACAGCAGAACTTCAGAGACTAAATCTCATCACCGTATACGACATCCTCCCTACAGTCCAGATTTAGCACCGTCTAACATCCATCTGTTCCCAATAATGAAAGACTATCTACGGAGACATCACTATGCTTCTGATACAGGTATTGAGAGAACTGTGAGGCTGTGGTTACGGAAACAAAGTGTCGACTTCTTCCGTGACGGCTTCAGAAAACTGGTTCACAGTTGGCGGAAATGTATCCAATTGTCTGGCGATTATGTGGCAAAATGAATATTGGTAATTACAGACCACATTCTAAGGATTATTAAAGGGTTTGATTTATTAAAATATTCCCATCCAAACCCAAGTAATGAAGATGGAGGCATTACTTTTCATTCAACCCTCGTATTTTATATTTTTCTGTTTTTCTGGATGCATAAATGTGCTTACGAGTTTGGGCTAAAAATAAACTCTAAACTTTTTGTTCAATGTCAAAATGTTTTTCTGTCTCACTCTACTGTCAAATTACTTCATGAAATGCACAGAATCAGATCCAGTTTTATGTTAGCTATTTATTTTTATGCTAACAAAACTTAACACGATATAAGAGTAGATACTTTCTACCAAAACAGCACGAATTTGAGCTTCCTTTTACAGCAAGTTCTCGTTTTACACTTCTATTATTACTTAAAATTTTGAAGAAAATTAATTTTACTTATATATGCCATCAGATAAGTTGTATTAAAATAGTAACATTTTTTTTCTTTATACGCGACCATAGGGGCTCCGAAAGAAGTTCAAAAACATAAATGATAAGGGTCATTTTCAAAATTTGCTTACATTTGCTGTCCTGAGGTTAAAAAGACGATTTTGAAGCATAACGTATATCTTAAATTCAATGCGAATAATTATTTTCTGCAAGAAATACCCCCCAAAAAATTCTATCACTCAACAAATTATTGAAATTTATTTATTCATTTTTATATAAGTCTTTAAAAATGAGAATCAAGGCGAAAACGCTTGTCCATTTCCAATTTTCGCAAGTTCAACTATTTTTTTCCTATACTTAATGGTCAAAAAAAGTAAATGCGACATATTATTTTTATATATTGACTATTAGTATATGGTATTCATGATAAATATTAACAATAGTAATTTTATTTCAATAAGAAATGTATTAATATATTTTGTCCGGAAGTTCTTGTCAAGTCCGTTACCCTAAGATTATTTTAGCTAAAAAAGGTATTTATTGAAGTCAAAAGATGGTAACACGTATTCAGTTAACTTAACAAATTAGTGACGTAACTATTTTGTACCATTTTGTTTCCCTGAGTCGAGAAGTATTGCTGTGGCGTTTCGTACAAAATTTTTTCCAGGTGCGTATTTTTATTCTTTGTCAAGTCCGTTACCAAAGATTTTAGTATTAATTTTTACTTTTTCTAAACTTTTACCCCTAAATATTGTTCCTTATACAACTCTAAGAAAATGCATATTGTAGTTCAAATTTTAAATTCGACAACCTAGCCATAATTTGACATTTTGGTTGAAATGTCAAGTCCGTTACTGGTCAAATCCGTTACCAAATGTCAAATTCGTTACCATAGAGTTTTTGATCAATATTTCAATCATCACAAACATCGTTTTAAGCTTCAGGGCGCAAATAATTTCAAATGAAGTTGGTTCTAGGCTCTATGATATAGTTTAAAAGTGAGATTTCATATTGATTTTGTATGGTAATGGACGACAATTTTCCTTGCAACTTACAGTTTTACAACAGCATTTGAACACTTAATTATTCATCAAAGTGTACAAATAGTTACTTTTTTACACACCTACAATATGTGACTAAACATCTGTTAGTATTTCTAAAAGAAAATAGCAAGTTAAAAAAATTACTTAAAAATTTTGAAATGTAAGCATATGGTGAAAATGACCCATAAACGTTTTATATAATCTCGTGATAGACAAAACGGTCCATAAAAAAGCATTGCGACGGCCCTCCAAATCCTGTAAGTCTGCCACTGATTATATTAAAAAAAAATGTTATTCCTTTCCCCTAATAAAACTCCATTTCTGCTTTGGTTTTTTAAAGAAAATAAAGTGATTCCAGTTTCCCATTTACCACTGATGACCACACAACTACTTAATGGAGTCTAACCTTTGAGCCCAGTAGAAGACTTCACGTCCGTAATTTCATTTGAACTATCCTGGCATTAAAAGTAAATAAATCCACGTGTCGCTGTTCTGCAAATTACACCAATCACAAATGACTTAAAAAAAGAAAAGCAAAAGGAGAGATGAATGTGACTGCTGCAGTTAGCTGCATTAGTTTTCATCAAATGTGTGCAAAATTGCCGAATCGTGCGAAAGAGAGTGCATCTGCGGACCACACAAATACCACTGAGTGCCATTAAGAAACTTTTCGGTTCAGCAGCAGATTTCTGAAGACACCTATAGAAACAGGAAGCGTCTTCCTCCATTAAACAGAAATGAAAATATAGTGATACAAATTAACGAATTTTATTTGAAGATTATATATTAATAGGATAAATAAATAATACATTACAGTGGTAAACAAGGTTTCTGCTTCTCACTGAACAAGTGGTGATTTTTATATTTTAGGAGGTACTGAAAAAGAATATCGCTATAAAAATATTCTATCAAGCACAGATTTTTGAAAAATCCAAAATTTTTAAATATCACTTTAATGATATTTACGCAATATATATGCAATATTTTTGTCATTTACCATTCAATTTAAACAAATACAAAGCTTAAAACTAATATAAAATACAAAAAAAAAATATGCTGTTCAAAGCAGATTCCCAAAGTCCCGACCTCCATGGACTCCCTCTTGAAACACCCTGATTTGATGCATTTAAATCTTAGTCCCCCCCCCCCCCCAATATGTTTTAACGTTTCTTTCGTCAAAATTCATTTATTCAGTGTTCTGTACATTTTTTAAAGCTCTTCTCTAGTTTTCATTCTTTAACATCATTTTTTGAGCTAATATGAAAGTAAATGTCTGTTCAAAACTCAGTTAGGTCTCAACTATGAGTTAAAATCGAGGGTTGTGAGGAGTTGGTTGCTCACTGCGTGTACCCCCCCCCCCCCGTAATCAAGAACTTTTTATTCCCTGGACTGTATTTTGGTTTGGAATGGAAATATTGCTGCTCGTTCTTTAATTTCAACTATTTTTACGTTTTACCAAAGTAGCACCGCATGGCTCGTGGACCTCCAGGGTTCCGCGGACCACACTTTAGGAAACTCTGGTTTAAAGAGTTGTAGACAAATAAAAGAGATTTTTGCTGAAAAAAAATTTATACTCCTAAAAAATTTCCGAAATTTGATGCTTTATGAAGCTGTAAATGCCTTAACTGCAGAAGCACTCTTATAAGCACTATCGCAAACTTCTTGGTATGAGTAATAAATTTCATTAATGAATTTCAATATCTTCATATTTTCGGAAGATTATTTCATTATGCAAGAATAAGCTATTGAAACCAATGGTTGGACATTTCTATTATGGAGTACTACCAAGGATCGTTGGTACTACTGCTTTCAAGCTAATTTTCGAGCTATCGATGAATAATCGCCATTCTTCTGCCTTATATGGACAATTTAATATTTAAAGCAGATATCAAAGTGAATTATGTTTCTACTCTCTTTTTACATGTTCTATCGCGGTAAGATGTAAAAAAATATGTGCAGGTGGATCAAATACGTCTCAAAGAAAAATGTAATATACTTATAACTTCTGTAGGATAGTCTATATAATCCAAAACGGATATCTATATATATTTTTTTTTAATTGGAGGATGATAGAAAATTTTGGCAAGTACATATTATTTTTCAGAACCTTGAAATCGACAAGAAACACCTAAGTACATTGAGGAACAGAAAACATTTTTGTCTTTCAGTGTTATTTTTAATCTGAATTTCATAGGATTTATCGTGGGGTGAATGTTACAAATATGATAACTACAATTCTGTTTTTTTTTTCATACTGCTTTAAGGAAAACTCAACAAGTTGAAGTATTTTCATGATGTTGCGGTTATGTGAAAAAAATACTTAAATGTCATTCAATGAACAATGAACACCTCTAAATTATCTGTTTTCCGAATTACTTATGTTTTATTTCAAACAAACACGTTCACCAAAAAAGTTAAGCAATAAAGTGTACTCACCAAAAAAGTTAAATACACTTTTTTTTTTAATTTACAGTTACTTACAATGTAAAAATTATTGTCTTTTCATTAAAAAGTTTGTAGGAAACTCAGCTTCTATAAAAGTTTCTAGTAATGATTCTTCTTAAATAACGTTTTAACTATGCAGCTTTTCCTCAAGTAACGCTACTTTAGAAAGAGCTACATCTTTTATAGAAACCTTTTTGTAGAAAAAAATGTACTGCGTCTTCTTTTATTAGAAAGCCTCTGTGAGTCAATGGCACTTATTTCTCAAGAACATACAAACATACACCATTTTAAGTACAGAACAATAACTCAATTACAACTACCCAAGTTTGCTTTCAGCCACAATTTTTATCTTTTAAACAGTCCCCATCATGTTTTGATACTTTTATAGTGGTTTTTGGTATAACATGGAAGAAACACTTCTAAGCTATTGCATGTAGTTATCCAAAATTTAAAAATAATGTTGTTGAAATCTATTTAAAATGTATTATTTGCGTGGTTCAAAACTATTCCACCGTTTAAGGTAACTTCAAGCCACGTCAGAAATGACATGAAAAATAAAATTGTTTTAATAAAAGTTGTGCAATTTTAAAGCAGCAAAATAACATTTCTAAAAGTTAAAAAAACTTCCCTATTTACTTCACAATATCACAATATTGCATGATTTCTGTCGAATATTTCATGGAATATTACTATGCAAGAATAGAGCTCTCAACAACATCGAAAATAGTCCACAGCCGCATGCAGTGTACTTCGGGGACTTCGCCCCCTTCTTGCCATCTGCGGCTGCTTAACCCATTAATGCCTGACTTTTTTTCCAAAGATATTTCGCATACTGGTTACACGATTACAGAACACACTTTACGATGGTTATGTGCTGCAATCTGTTAATAATGAATTGAAAGATTGAAACAATACCAAAGTTATAATTGAACACTATTATTTGGTTGAAATGTTCATTTTTGGTCAATTCAGACACTTTTTGGACCGTCCTAAAAAGGGACGATAGGAATTAATGGGTTAAGTTAGTGAAGAATGTCGATTGACTTTTCAACTAATATCTCGGCTAATTAAAGACGTGCAAAGCTAAAACGTAAATTAAATTCATTCAAAGGAAAATGAAAAAAAAAGCTAATGCATTTCATCAAGTGCTCGTCTTACTTAACTTTCGCTCGAGCCAGAAATAAATTAACAAGAGGCCAACTGCCTACAGAATGAACAACAGGTGGCTGAGAAATGACGCTTTTATAAATATATCCGTCAACTAAAGTCATACAACGATTTTTCCGAAATGTCCATCATTTGCATAAATTTTGAATCTTCTAATACCTAGTTCGACCCTCAATCCGCTTCTGTTTTTGAGGAAACACTGTGAACTCATAGAAACTTTCGGGGATTTTAATATATAAGAGAAATTATAATAAATGAGTCTAATTTATAATTTCACAAAAAAGCACTTCTGTTTCAGTACTTACACGGCTTGTTTAAATTTCCCTTCATCAAAAATAAATAAATAAATAAATAACACAGCATAACATCCAAAATATAACAACAGTAGGAATGAATTAACATCCTCGTCTAATCCTAAGAGATTAAAATTCAAAAAGAAAAGAAAAGAAACGTAGTCAGCATTTCTTATATGTAATTAATACATTGAACGGTCAAAGTCCGTACATTATATAAGAGTTCCCGTGCCGAAGCTTTAGTGAAGAAAAAAAAAAAGAGAGAAAATATTAGATACTCAGTACAAAGTTTAGAGCGAAAAGCGCTAATGTCCTGGCGATGTTTGTGGTCCAGCTATTACGGCAACGTTAATAATGGCCATTTGCTATCTTTACTGCCAGCGCTTGAAGAAGAAAAAGATCTGTTTGTGTCCGCCTACAGACCGCCTTCCGCATATAACTGATTTTTTGACCATTTGGGGGGAATTAAGAGCTCTACTAGAATCACTTCATAAAAACAAGACATTATGGGCTAAGTACCTCTGTGTGTGTGCCTTTTAATGCTTATTTATTTGTTTTGTGCGTGCCCAGGTGGGCCATTGGTGACTGAAGTTCTTGGTAAGAACAGCGGCCTATTGATTACTTTGGAGAGAAGTGACTTTTGTAATAATTAGCTGGTGGTATTCATGATGTCAGCAGAGTTGTAACTCTTAAAGACGCTTTTTTAGTGTTTGTGGTTATTTCGTTGCTAAATTTTGCTTTTTTGAAACCAGTTTGCCAACATTTATTGAACATCGTTAGAATGAAATGTAAACTCTCACCGCGCGTTTTATGCGCAAAAATATAAATTGTTAAAATTGTTAACTTAGCAATATATTTTTGTTAAATTAAATGTTTGGTAAAGTTGGTCACAACTCATGATTCAATCATCACTAATTGGCATTTCACTACTTATGTCTTATTAAAAGAAAGTAAAGCATTTTTTGCTATAACAAAACTATATGCATTTTTCGGGATCACGATTAAAATTTTTGATCTATATAATGTGAGTATGTTTCGAGACGGGAAAAACATTTATCTTTCTTTAATTCAAAACGAAAAAAAAAAGTGTCTAAGGCTTAATTCTTTATTTGGCGATTTTACTCTTGCGCTCGGCTAATGGAAAACCCCTATACTTAATTTGCTGATTATTTTACTTTCATTAATGTCTGGCTGGATTACATGACGTAGTGATTTCCTAATGTTGTTTAATTTAGTTTTCAATTTAGTATTCAATTTGAATTTTATAATTGTTGAAATAATAGTTAATTTCTAATTTATCACGGAGAACTGAAGATGGTTGGCTCGTTCGGACTTTCTTTTTTTCTTCTTCGAAACGGTATTATAAAGTTCTTCAGTATTTTTCAAGCTCTACGTATCATCATTTTTAGGGGTGCCCACGAAAGAGGTTCATGGCAAAGACAGACATTTTTAGACTGTGTAGGGGTAATTTTAGATTATTCGTTCTTGGGGTTGGGACTGCGTAGCCTTTGAGGGCCTGCGCCTAACGGAGGAGCGCCTCTGCTGTTTTTACTTCCAAATCATTTAAATATCAAGGAAAAAGTATTCTTTACAATATTTGACAGTCTTAGTGTCGTGAAACATTTCCTATGAAAAATAAAGAAAAATCTTGCCTAATGTTAAACTAATTCTTAATAAGTGAACAGAAAATTAAAGTATTTTAGGAAATAATTAATGGCAATGCAATGCTGGGCTTACTTTCGTTTGCAAAGTTTATCAATGTTTGGCTCTATCTTTTTGCAATACTATCTCAAATCATCCTCAACATTATCAACAACCTGTCTATATACCCCTCTATGCATTAACTACTGAAAATTGCTGCGCAGTCTTACTTGGTTTTCGAAGAGTTAAACTGTCTGTTACAGGAAGAATGCTGTTTAAACACTCGTTACAACTAGAGCAAAATGAAAATCCAGCTCCCTCTTTCGCAGACAATGGAACTTAATTAAAATGTTCATCATAATTAGCATAGTACGAAAAACCTACACTCACTCATATAACTTTATTTTTAATCCGTTGCCAACATTTAAAATAAATAAATTAATAATAAAATGCTCTCTTAAATGAATAATTTTAGGTGTTAAAAATCGTCTGCCAAAGAAAGAAAGAAAAAAAAATAAAACATAAATAAATGAACAAAAAATCGTCTGCACAGTTGTTTCTTTTAAAAGTCAGTCATTTTTCCCAGCTAGAATTTCTGCCATGTTTGCTGAATCAGAGTTAGAGTCGAGGGTTGGAGTTGAAAAGTCGGAATCTTCAGTCGTAGTCGACAAGGAGAGTCATAGATAGGCTCTAAAATTCCAATAGTAGGAGTCAGACCCTTTTTCCGAGCCTGCATTTCTAATATGGATACGGAGTCGGAGTCCGAGTCAAGGATTCGGTGACAGAGTCGCAGTCCAAAAATAGGAGTCGTCAGTCGGAGTCGATAGACGGGGTGAAAATCGAAGGCTCTAAAATTCTAATAGTAGGAGTCAGTCATTTTTTCCTAGCCTGCATTTCTGCCATGGCAAAGGAGTCAGAGTCGGAGTCAAAAAATTGGAGTCTTCAGTTGGAGTCGTCAGTAAAGTCGACAGGCGGACTCGAAGTCGAAGGCTCTAAAGTTCTAATGGTAGGAGGTGGTCATTTTTTCCGAGTCTGTACTTTTGCCATTGTTTGGGGGTCGGGGTTGAAATCGGAGTTCTTAAAACAGCTTAGTTAGAAAAATATGTTTCATACATTCGTCATGAAAACCATTTTTTTTTAAAGTTAGTTTGAAGGAGATCCGCCTTTAAGTTCTGGATCTACGTTAAGTTGAAATTTCCAAGTAGGATCTAATGTTAAATTTTTTTGGACTGAAACTGTTCAAGTCAAAAAAGTGGTTCAAATCAAAATATATGATAATGAAGTGTAGTCGCAGAGATCCTTTGAACAAAGAAAGTTTGTTCAAATCGGTCTGTTCATTCAAAAGTTATTAGGGGGCAGGTAGCAGACAGAGACCGACAGACAGACTGACACATAATTTTTTTTTCCCATCTCAAAACTCTAATTTCCTATTTTTAATTTTTCGATTTTTTTTTTTAACTTTCTTTTTTGACTTGTTTTTGAACTTTTCGATTTTTTTAAGATGCATGAAGCCACTTTTAATGCTTTTTTGCCTTTCTTTTACTTTAACGGGAAAGTAGGCTAAAAAGAACTTGCTTAAAATATGTATTACAAAATGTTTTTAATAAAAAAAAAATGCTGCGAAGTGCACAAGAACATACCAGGGAGCTAAACTTATTTTGCAACAGATTTTGTAACTAAGGATAAGGCTCCTCGGTATAGCAAAACCTCCAAGCGTAGGATTTGAAAAGTGATTTTGAAAATTTATTTAAAATAACATTTTCCTCCTTACCTCAGTGACTAAATTGAGTTTACTCTTAGGAATTTTACTAAATTGGCAACGCTTTTATCTCATTTTCTCATTGAGAAAATGGAGACAAACTTGATCTTGTGTAGGAAAAAAAAACTGTTTCGAAAACCAAGGAATGTATTTAGGGCTACATAAATTATTTTTCACCCTCTTATTAGAAAATGTATGTGAAATTTTGCCTGAAACTAAAGAAAAAAACTAATTGGAAATTTAAGAGCACTCTCCGAGGTGCAAACCTCCAGGATTTAAAGACATTTTGCACCAAATTTCAAGGCCGTAGATTTTATGCTGTCTCCTAGACACAGGACAACCACATACACAATTTCAACGAGTTTTTACAGATATATTTAAACAAGCCATAATTCCCATTAATTATGTGAATTTAAGAAATTAATAAACTGCTTTCAGTTTGTAGTTTTCTGCTAAATCACATCTGATTTAAAATCAGAACAAATCAACAGCATTAATAACACATCAAAAGTAACAGAAATCTTTCAATTGTTCTGGAGGAAAAAAAAATTAAA
>JAXGGA010020042.1:0-18939 GCA_038373865.1 Uloborus plumipes | reverse complement strand
TTTTGGTAATTTTTTGGAAAAAATCTGAGAGGTCATGAATCACCTCATAATGTTAGGCGTGACAGTTTCTCAGATTCTTGCTCTTAATGCATCTAAAAAATATCGCCAAGTCCAAAAAATATCGCCAAGTAAAAAAAATATCGCCAAGTCCAAAAAATATCGCCAAGTAAAAAAAAATATCGCCAAGTCCAAAAAATATCGCCAAGTTAAAAAAATAAAAAGGTAAAATGAATAATGAAAAATTAAAAATTTGAAAGTAGGGTATTGAGATGGGGAATTTGTGTGTCTGTCTGTCGGTCGGTCTGTCGGTCTGTCGGTCTGTCTGTCCCCCCCTAATAACTTTTGAACGAACATTCCGATTTGGACAATTTTTTTTTTGTTGGAAAGATCTCGGCGAGTACAGCTCATTCCCGTATTTGATTTTTCGATTTGTACAATTTTTGGTTCAACTTTGAACCGTTCAAACAACCTGTCCCGCGATGCTAACTTTTGAGTGAACAGTCCGATTTGAACAAACTTTTTTTTGTTCGAAAGGTCTTATCAAGGATACTTCATTCCCGTATTTACATTTCCGATTTGAACAATTTTTTGTTCAACATTGAACCGCTCAAGCAAGCTGTCACCCCTAATAACTTTTGAGTGAACAGTCCGATTTAAATAAACTTTTTTTTTGTTCGAAGGATCTCAGCAAGGATACTTCATTACCGTATTTAAATTTTCAATTTGAACATTTTTTCGTTCAACATTGAACCGTTCAAGCAACCTTTCCCCACCTAATAATTTCTGAGTGAACCATCCGAATGGAATAAACTTTTTTTTTTTGTTGGAAAGATCTCGGAGAGTACAGCTCATTCCCATATTTGATTTTTCGATTTGAACAATTTTTAGTTCAACTTTGAACCGTTCAAACAACCTGTCCCACGATGCTTTCAGAAAAAAAAATTAACATTAGCACCTACGGGGAATTTAAGTTGAATGTTGATCCTGAACTTAAAGTCGGATTTCCTTCAAACTAACTTTGTAAGAAAATGGTTTTGATAAATAATGTTTGCAAAGTACTTTTCTGAGTAATCTTCTGTGAGGACTCTGATTCCGACTCCGACTCCGCAAACATGGCGGAAATGCAAGCTCAGAAAAAAATGACTGACTGTGCAGACGATTTTTTGTTTATTTATTCATTTGTTTTATTTTATTTATTTATTATTATTATTATTTTTGGCAGACGATTTTTTTGTAATAAAAATGTTTCATTCACAAGGGTGTTTTATTCTTTGTTTGTATTTAACAACTGGCAACGGATTAAAAGTGAAATTCGAGACATTTTATCAACGGACGAGTTTTTTTTTTTTTTCCTTTCTTTGATAAAATGTGTTTTGATGTACTTTGTACTTTTAATTTTTTTTTTTGAAAACAATTGAGGAATTTTTCTGCGGAAGAACTGTAACAGTTACATTCTTTAAAAGGTGCGACAAAACTTTATTTATTCATTTATTTACTTTTTATGTGTCTATTTCATCTGATGAGAGGGGTATATTTTGCTTTTAGAAATCAGCTTTAAGTGCTAAAAAGGTATGTTTAACATAATTTTTTGTCTTAGATAATTAAGAGAACAATGATCAGATGCTAGAATGCCGATGACAATGTACGGGAAAGTAGGCTGGTTTAGTTCTTGACAGAACTTCTTGTTTTTCATTCCAATTTCAGTTGAAACTTCCACATAAAATCTCTAATTTTCTAAAGGCCTCCATTAAAAATATTATTTAGTGCTTCATCTCAACTTCCCTTGGTAGCTCATTTTGCGTCTAATATTTTCTTCGCTTCGCATGGTTTTCTGAGGCTTATGGGTCATTTTCAAAATTTTCTTACATTTGCTGTCCAGAGGTTTAAAAGACGATTTTGAAGCATAACTTATATTTTAAATTCAATGAGAACGATTATTTTCTGCAAGAAATACCCTAAAACAAATTCTATCACTCAAAACATTATTGAAATTTATTTATTTATTTTTATATAAGTCTTTAAAAATGAGAATCAAGGCAAAAACGATTGTCCATTTCCAATTTTCGCAAGTTCAACTATTTTTTTATGTACTTAATTGTATGAAAAAGTATATACAACAAATTATTTTTATAAATTGACTATTAGTGTAAGATATTCATAATAAATATTGACGTTTGTAATTTTTTTTTCATTAAGAGATGTATAAATACATTTTGTCCGGAAGTTCTTGTCAAGTCCGTTACCCTAAGATTATTTTAGATAAAAATGATATTTACTGCAGTCAAAAGATGGTAACACGTATTCAGTTAACTTAACAAACTAGTGACGTAACTATTTCGTACCATTTTGTTTTCCTGAGTCGAGAAGTATTGTTGTAGCGTTTCGCACAAAATTTCTTCCAGGTGCATATTTTTATTCTTTGTCAAGTCTGTTACCAAGGATTTTAGTATTAATTTTTACTTTTTATAAGCTTTTACCCCGAAATATTGCTTATTTCACATTTCTAAGAAAATGCATATTGTTGTTCAATTTTTTAATTCGATAAACTTGCCATAATTTGACATTTTGGTTGAAATGTCAAGTCCGTTACTGGTCAAATTCGTTACCAAATGTCAAGTCCGTTACCATACAGTTTTTGATCAATATTTCAATGATCAAAAACATCGTTTTAAACTTCAGAGACGCAAATAATTTCAAATGAAGTTGGTTCTAGGCACTATGATATAGTGTAAAAGTGAGATTTCATATTGATTTTGTATGGTAATGGATGACAATTTTCCTTGCAACTTAAAGTTTTACAACAGCATTCGCATACTTAATTATGCATCAAAGTGTACAACTAATTACTTTTTCACTCACCTAAATATGTGACAAAACAGCTGTTAGTGATTCTAAAAGAAAATAGCAAGTTAAAAAAAAATACTTAAAAATTCTGAAATGTAAGCATGTGGTGAAAATAACCCTTATCTCAATTCAAATAGTTAAGAAATATTTATTTCGTGAGTATTCACCTTTGAATATATGGGCGATTCTCTGTAAACTCGTCATTTTTCACACGAAATCTGTCCGGGCACGGTTTTTTGAAATGTTCGTATAATTATAATACTATGGTTCAGAAAATGAATCTATTACTTTGGTTTCAAAGAGGGCCAATTGAAGTTTGTGTTTTTCTGATAAATCATGATAGGTGGCAAGTCCCCCGCCTAGTATAACTAGGCAGGGGACTGTGCCAGGTGACTGTGTTTTTGCTCTTTGTTGCGTAATATCTGCGAATCTATTGGAACATAATTAGTTACGAGACTACCTATACATTTAGGCACAAATCGTGGACATAATAACTAATATATTTTATAATTAAATTAATTAACATTAATAAAATCACTTCCCAGAGGACTGTTTTTGCAACGACCCTGATGCATAATTTCATCACAAATGTGGCTCTCAAACTAAGTAAAGTAGCGTTTCAACACTGTTCCCGGCGATTTCGGCAAATTCACACTGATTACTTTAAATTTCATGCTAAAAAGAATTTGCAAAAGTTATAGATTTTTCGTATTACAGCTTCGAATTTGTTGCAGGGGACTGTTTGAAAAAACTCTGGACAGAATTTACATGACACTTTTAAGTTTTAGAAATACGTAATTATACCTTATTTCATAAGAAAAATATAGCTTCATTATTCTATTTTTAGATATTAATTGCTAAATTTATGTAGTGTTAATAGGATTTTTGAAATACTATCTTTAACAGTTAGACTATGGGATTGGGACAGCCAGGGGACTGTGTTTTTGGAGCTTAGATAATGAATAAGAACTGTTTTCGATACTTAAAATGGCGACGTTTTCCTTACTTGAACAGCGTGCAATCATTCGTTTTCTGAATTTGCGTGGTGTGACACCATTTGAAATTCATCGACAGTTGAATTAGACATATGGTGATGGAATTATTAATGTGTCAAAAGTGCGTTCGTGGGTGCGACAGTCATTCGGCGATCCCCCAAAACAATTCTCTCCGCTTTCTGGATCATGTCGTCAGACCGGCGTGTGCGAGCCCGAGGTTGTTTCGGTTTGTTTTCACATGATGTGTTACCTTCATTAAACTGTCGCACCCTCGAACGCACTTTCCGACGCATCCATAGTTCCATCACCACATGTCGCCTTCAACTGTCGATGAATTTCAATCGGTGTCACACCACGCAAATTCAGAAAACGAATGATTGCACGCTGTTCAAGTAACGCTGTCATTTTAAATATTGAAAACAATTCTTATTCTCGCGACTGGCGTTAAAATTCCAGCGGTCGCATAGTGTTGCCATCTCTGTGATATTTTTACGAAGAACGCCCGCTCATTTTTAAAACATCCGCATGTTTTTATGTCTTTCCAGTCCAGAAAAAAATCGGAGGCCTTATAACTTGAACGCACATCGTACTATAATTAATAGGGGCATCAAAACTTAAAGTCTTAAATGTCTCAAATTTGGAGAAAGTTTCTATGCGCATCATTAAACACATTTTAGCAAAGGAAGTTATATCACTTCACTGCTTTCTTGTAGTCAATTTTTAAGCAGAAGACAAACAATTAAACTTCAACTCATGAAGGAACATTCCTTTTAAGTTTTATAACACTAAATGTGCAATCATATTGGGAGCCAAATGAATATTGAAAGGCGCAGACTTAATTAATTTAGCTTCCATTTCACTTGAACATTATTAAAAGCATGATGTAATACAGTGGTTCTCAACGGGGGCGATACCGCCCCCCGGTGGGCGGTGGGACGATGTTGAGGGGCGGTGAACTTCTTTTGGGCGGCAGGGGGGCGGTGGACATATTTTGGGCGGTAAGGGGGCGATGGGTATATTTTAAAATTTGTTTGAGATAACATGTTTTGCGCAAAGGCGATAAGAAACCCCTTTCTCATAAATTGGTAAGATAGCGTATAAAATTTTTTTCTATGGTTATCTTCCGAACCCTGATCCGTTTCTTAACGTCATCAAATGTAGCCAAAATTTGCCAATAGCACGTAAATTTCAAAAAAATGTTTGGAGGTGGGTCTCCTCTTTCATAGCTTAACTAGTCTTAAAGTTGTGTCCATTTAAAAAATGCTCAAGGAATAGTCTTAAATTCCTCCCCCTCCCTGTTCCCTACCTTTTATGGCCAAAAAAAAAAAAACTTAAAATTACGTTTTGAAAACTTCCCTTTTAAAAACTTTCCGGGGTAAAAATCCGGAATCACCCACCTATTTCACTAGCACAACGACACATAGCTTAAAAATTTTGCTTTTAGACATTTCTGTCGAAGAGCTGTGGAAACCATCATTTTAAAAGACAGCTTAATAATTTTTTCAAAAATGATTACGGGAGGAAATCTCGAACTACCCGGCTTCTCTTTCCCCAAACATGACCAAAAAGAGCCTAGAACTGCATTTTTAGGAGGTCGGTTTCTAAACATTTCTACAAGAGAGCCACCAGACTTGATAGATTTTTTGTGTTGTAAGAGCATCGCTGTAACAACACCAAAAGTAGTTCACAGTTGCGTTTTTCAGAGTACAATGTGAAAAAAATTCCGCAGAAAACTCCCGAACCTTTACCATTCCTTTAACCTCAACAGAAATTGCTTAAATTAAAGTTTTTAAGACTTCAATTTCAGAGAGCACCGGAAGGAGCTTTGACCCCTAGCATGACGAAAATTAGCCTTAAAATAACTCTCAATTCTGAAAAAACTTCATAAAGATTTTCTCCCGTGTTAATGTTACCAAAACTTGCCTAAAATTACGTCAAGTTTAAACGCTTCACTGTCGTGAAGTCAGAATCTAACTATTAACAACACGAAACCTAAAGGAACTAAGATTAAATTAACTGCGTTTTTTTAAGACTCCATTTTCAAAACAAGCATCGTCTTTACTTTTCATGTCTCCAAAGGCATACCATAATTGCGTTATAAAGAATTGTAACTTTGGGCATTTTATCTAACCTTCAAAGCCATAAAATACTCAAAAAGAATTTCTCTGAATTGAACTTATCTTGTAATTTGTAAATTTTACCTATTTAATTTTACTCCTCCAATTAAAACTTGATTTATAATCTTTAAGGATGACATGTACGGGTGGTAGTTTCAAGTCTTTGTCCTGGAAAAAAATTGAAAGTCAGGCTTTGTTATTGCCGTAAATGAGGGATGCGTATTGCATAGTTGCAAGTAAATAAGAACAACACGGTTTGGGATTGGACTGTTTGGGGAACTATTTGAACACAGTGCATTTTTCAAAGTATATTGGTTTTCAAAAAAACAAAAACTGTTTAAAACAACGCATTTTTATTTCAAACCTTTTCGTCCGTATTTACGTTCAAAATGGGTCACTCATTTAATGGAACTATTCTGGGCACTTGGTTGATTCTTTGACACAGCTTTTTGAAGGAAAAACATTGACTGCTTTAAAAAAAATATGTCTTATGCTTGAAAAGATTTTTTACTCCATAGTCATTTTTCAACTATCTATTTGGGGAAAATTATAGAGTTAAACCGGTCAAAAAAACTGCTTTTGATTCTCCTCCTCTTCCGTTTTACAACCTTTTGCAAAGGGGGCGTTGAAAACATTTTCAGTCTTAAAGGGGGAGGTAGCTGAAAAAAGGTTGAGAACCACTGATGTAATACATAAGTAATGTATTAACCATAAGTAATGTTTTATATTTATTTGAAACAATACTTATGGGTATTAGAGATTCAGTGCAAATTAGTTTCTTTTCAAACAAGTATAAATATATAAGGTATATAAGCTTTAATTAATGCGCTGTAATTAGAACTTCCGGTTTCACGAACTTCTACAAGAATCGTTCGATTTAAGTGGGAAAACTAGACTTAGCTCATATCGAGACTTAGCTCTATCTATCTATCTATCTATCTATCTATATATATATATATATATATATATATATATATATATATATATATATATATATATATATATATATATATATATTAGGGTGAGTCGAAAAAATCGATTTTTTTATTTCGAAATCGCATTACCTCTCAAAAGTTGTGATTTAGTATCCACAATTTGGGAAAAATAAGAAAAAAAATCTAAGTTGACTCCTTCGGTTCGCGCATGAGGCTCAAAGTTGGAAAAAATATGTTAAAAATGGAAATTTTCAAAAGGAAAAAAGAAAAAAAGAACTGTAACTTTTTATAATGCAAATACCATGAGCTGTAAATATTTTGTGCATTTTTAATCTAAAAAAAATTTTATAGCTTTTACATACTATCTTTAGTTTGCACATCAGCCTTAAATTGGGCTAAAATCGCCTACAATGTCAAATTTCGAAAATATCGATTTTTTTTTATTTCGAAATCGCATTATCTCTCAAAAGTTGTGGTTTGGCATCCAAAATTTGGGAAAAATAAATAAAAAATCTAAGTTGAATACTTCGGTTCGCGTATGAGGCTCAAATTTGAAAAATATATGCTAAAAATGGAAATTTTCAAAAAATAATTTGAAAAAAAGTAAAATTTTTTTCTATCGAAACTGCTTTAAATTGTTAGTAGATAACATAAGTTGAACCCAAAAAATTATATATAACTTTTAGAAGATACATTCTGTTTGTGCATAAGGCTCAAGATATGAAAAAAAATGTCAAAAACTGAACCAGAACGCACTATGTCGGCGCTGTGCCGGTATATTTTTGTTCTACAGCCGACTTTTCTAGACATTACACATATTCTATAGGAGACAGTTCAAAGTCCCTGCAGTCTGCACTCCCTTTGGTTGTCACTTAGTCAGCTAGACCCGCCAAACAAACAGCATCTTTAATTAGCAACTGAAAGTGAATCAAAAAGTGCAGCGTGTTTAGCTTTGGGTGAGTGTTTTTTTTTGTAACTTTATAGCATATTTTTATGCTCAAGTTTTGTTATACTGTTCTCCGTTCTCCGAATAATAAATAATGGAACCCCGGAAAACTTCTAAACGATTAATTATTTTTCCGTTTTTTGGTGTACCGAAAGGGTTAAGTCAAAGTGTTTTAACCACATGTGCAGATGTGTTGTTAGCTTGCTTTGAAGAAAAATCCCAATCTGTAAAAGGCGAACCTTTTTCAAGGATTTCAGATTGCATAGCTCATAGAAGAAATTTACTGCAAAGCTTCTATACCAACTGTCAGTCATGCACGTATTGTAAAATTGATAAAGAATTATCATAATACTACACTTTGAGAAAGTCATTTAGTCGTGATAAAGATAAATTGTACTTGAAGACAAAACTCAATCATTTTGTTAATTAAGCGAAGTCTAAACTTTTTGACGTTGCTTCTTTCAAGTGTGCAATGAATTTTTCGTGTTCTTGTGCTAAAAAGACAATCTCTTGTAGATGTACACTATACATCTGTACATTGGTATAGAACGCACATTGGTATAGAAGCTTTGCAGTAAATTTCTTCTATTTAAGCAGATATGCAATCTGAAATCCTTGAAAAAGGTTCACCTTTTACAGATTGCGATTTTTCTTCAAAACAAGTTAACAACACATCTGCACATGTGGGTGAAACACTTTGACTTAACCGTTTCGGTGCACCAAAAAACGGACAAACAATTAAACGTTTGGAAGTTTTCCGGGGTTCCATTATTTATTAGTCGGAGAACGGAGAACAGTACAACAAAACTTGAGCATAAAAATATGCTATAAAGTTACAAAAAAAAAAAAAACTCACCCAAAGCTAAACACGCTGTACTTTTTGATCCACTTTCAGTTCCTAATTAAAGATACTGTTTGTTTGGCGGGTCTAGCTGACTAAGTGACAACCAAAGGGAGTGCAGACTGCAGGGACTTCGAACTGTCTCCTAGAATATGTGTAATGTCTAGACACGTCGGCTGTAGAATAAAAATATACCGGCACAGTGCCGACGTAGTGCGTTCTGGTTCAGTTTTTGACTTTTTTTTTTTCATATTTTGAGCCTTATGCACAAACAGAATGTATCTTCTAAAAGTTATGTGTATATTTTTCGGTTCAAATTATGTTATCTACAAACAATTTGAATCAGATTCGATAGAAAATAATTACTTTTTTTTTCAAATTATTTTTTGAAAATTTCCATTTTTAGCATATATTTTTCAACTTTGAGCCTCATGCGCGAACCGAAGGAGTCAACTTAGATTTTTTTTTATTATTTTTCCCAAATTTTGGATACCAAACCACAATTTTTGAGAGGTAATGCGATTTCGAAATAAAAAAATCGATATTTTCGAAATTTGACATTGTAGGCGATTTTAGCCCAATTTAAGGCTGATGTGCAAACTAATGATCGTATGTAAAAGCTATAAAATATTTTTTTAGATTAAAAATACACAAAATATTTACAGCTTATGGCAGTTGCATTATAAAAAGTTACAATTTTTTTTTTTTTTTTCCTTTTGAAAATTTTCATTTTTAACATATTTTTTCCAACTTTGAGCCTCATGCGCGAACCGAAGACGTCAACTTAGAATTTTTTTCTTATTTTTCCCAAGTTGTGGATACTAAACCACAACTTTTGAGAGGTAATGCGATTTCGAAATAAAAAAATCGATTTTTTCGACTCACCCTAATATATATATATATATATATATATATATATATATATATATATATATATATATATATATATATATATATATATATATATATATATATATATGTATGTGTGTGTGTGTGTATATATATATACAGGGTGTCCACTCCAATCGTGGACCAATAGCTAATTTCTAAACCGTTAGAGATAAGCATATAGTTTATTTAGGAAAAAATCTCCAAATTACGAAAGGAATTTTGGGTCTATTCAATGTTTTTCAAAAAATCAAATTTTGAAAGAGTTACGAAATTTAAATTTTTATACAACCCCCCAGTCCTATCAATCATATTTAGTAAAACATTCTTGACACTGTAACGTTTAAAACTAAAAAAAAAATCACTCTTCTATCACAAAAATTGACCGAGTTATGACGTTTTGAAAAATCAAGATTTTGCATTATTTCATGACGTCATCGAGCGATCGCTTAAGGGACCGTATGCGAAATCCTTCAAAATCTTGATTTTTTAAAACGTCATAACTCGGTCAATTTTTATGGTAGAAGAGTGATTTTTTTTTAGTTTTAAACGTTACAGTGTCAAGAATGTTTTACTAAATATGATTGATAGGACTGGGGGGCTGTATAAAAATTTAAATTTTGTAACTCTTTCAAAATTTGATTTTTTGAAAGACATTGAATAGACCCAAAATTCCTTTCGTAATTTGGAGATTTTTTCCTAAATAAACTATATGCTTATCTCTAACGGTTTAGAAATTAGCTATTGGTCCACTCCAATCGTGGACCAATAGCTAATTTCTAAACCGTTAGAGATACGCATATAGTTTATTTAGGAAAAAATCTCCAAATTATGAAAAGAATTTTGGGTCTATTCAATGTTTTTCAAAAAATCAAATTTTGAAAGAGTTACGAAATTTAAATTTTTATACAGCCCCCCAGTCCTATCAATCATATTTAGTAAAACATTCTTGACACTGTAACGTTTAAAACTAAAAAAAAATCACTCCTCTACCACAAAAATTGACCGAGTTATGACGTTTTGAAAAATCAAGATTTTGCATTATTTCATGACGTCATCCAACGATTGCTTAAGGGACCGTATGCGAAATCTTTCAAAATCTTGATTTTTCAAAACGTCATAACTCGGTCAATTTTTGTCGTAGAAGAGTGATTTTTTTTTAGTTTTAAACGTTACAGTGTCAAGAATGTTTTACTAAATATGATTGATAGGACTGGGGGGCTGTATAAAAATTTAAATTTCGTAACTCTTTCAAAATTTGATTTTTTGAAAAATATTGAATTGACCCAAAATTCCTTTCCTAATTTGGAGATTTTTTCCTAAATAAACTCTATGCTTATCTGTAACGGTTTAGAAATTAGCTATTGGTCCACGATTGGAGTGGACACCCTGTATATTGTAACGAGTCCGTAGCACCTTCAACTTTCTTCAAATGAGCATTCCAATCTTGAGGAAGTAACTATAAATTTATTTACAAGTATTTACACTATTTACAATATGAGCAGGAAACAATTGCTAAACATCCAGCAATTAGGTAGCAAAACAGTACACTGTACTCTCAACAGTAACTCAGCACCACGTATCTAACGTGAACAGTAATTAAGCAATTACAAAAGCAAAACAAACATTCGCCAAGCGAACGAAAACGAGCACTCTCAGAAATCAACATCTGAAAAGAACTGACTGACTTGTGTTCAAGGACAGCTATTTATACACGGAAAGAAATGTCCACACTATTCGAGAAAAACCTGGAATATTTTGTTTCATTACGTAATCCATTCACAAATTCTAGCGATAAGAAAAAAACCACAAAACCACGCGAAAATGTCTTCACGCTTATTAAAGTTAGGGCAAGTGTAAAAACTACAAAGTGTAACAGGGCCGGTATACTAGTGATAAAGGTGATATCTTCAGATACTTTTGCAACATGACGTCAGATAAAACCAAAACTAATGAAAATGATGCAAGGCAGTAAAAACAACAACTATTTACAAGATTTGTAACATTGCCCCCTTCCCAAGGACTGCACGTCCCGGGCAGTACAATCCCCAGAAAGGAAGCAAGGGAAAATTTACAGGTGCACACATTACATGATGACCAATCATAAACATGATAAACAATAACAATGAGAACATGAAAGAAACACTAACATTGATAAAGTCATATTACAGACAATTAAAGGCAAAAGTTATTTACAAAATTTACAAACAAATTACCATGGTAGCTTTACATTTAATTTACGAACTATGGCCATAGTATGGGGCTAGCCGATCATAATGTACAACCCTAGGTTTTGAATGTGATGACTTCTGGATCCTCACTACGACGTCGTTCAGCCGGTGAAGGACTGTGTAGGGTCCATCCCAATGCGACTGCAATTTGGGTGACAGACCTTTACGGCGGATGGGATTCCATAGCCACACCTTGTCACCTTCTTGAAAGTCATGGCCAGTGGACCTTGTGTCGTATCGGGTCTTCATTTTCTCCGTCGCGATGTTGATTCGCTCCCGTGCGAAGTGATGAACGTCCTCCAACCGGGCCTGGAGATCCTGGACGTACTCCTCAGGCGATGAAGGCGCATCTGGAGGGAGACCGAAGACGAGATCACAAGGCAGCCGAAGCTCTCGGCCGAAGAGCATCTGTGATGGGGAATATCCGGTGGTCTCGTGGACAGCACTGCGGTAGGCCAGCAGGAACAGAGGAAGTTTCTTGTCCCAATCCTGTTGATTTTTGGAGACCATAAGCGAGAGATTATTAAGGATTGTCCTGTTGAATCTCTCCACCATGCCGTCCGATTGTGGGTGTAGTGGTGTCGTTCGAGTTTTCTCAATTTTGAGGATATCACATAGGCCCTTAAACACAGCAGAGATGAAGTTTCTCCCCTGATCGGAGTGGATCTGCAAGGGTGTCCCATATCTCGAGATCCAATGCTGGACTAGAGTCTCTGCTACAGTGCTAGCTTCTTGATCCGGAATGGAATATGCTTCGGGCCATTTGGTGAAATAGTCAATGGCAACGAGGATGTATTTGTTCCGATCAGTAGTTTTCGGTAGAGGACCAAGAATGTCGATCCCGATTCGTTCGAAAGGAGCTCCTACGTTGTAAAGATGTAGTTTCCCGCGGCTTCTTCTCTTCGGTCCTTTACGGGCAGCACAGGCGTCACAAGAATGACACCACTTCTCCACGTCATCCTTCGCCTTGCTCCAGAAGAAGCGCTCTCGAACCTTGTGGAGGGTTTTCAGGATACCAAAGTGTCCTCCAGTCGGACTACTGTGCAATTCCTTTAGAACGTCTGGAATTCTTGATCTGGGAATGAGTAACTGCCATTTGAATGCTTTACCATCGTCAGATTCCCATTTCCGATACAGGACGCCATTTCGCAACTGGAGAGATTTCCATAGAGCCCAGTATCTCTTCGTTGCAGGACTGTAGATAGAAACGTCTTGCCAACTAGGTCGCCGACTGTCCTTTTCCATTAACTCTATGATAGGCTTTAGGTCTGGGTCTTCAAGCTGATCTTTTCTAACTTGGTCGTCACTCCATGGATCAGGATCTGAAGATGATGAAGTAGCAGTAACTTGACAGGCAGTAGGGATTGTCATCCCGTACTGTTTCTCAATTCGGGAGCAATAATGGCAGTTCTCGGAACAAGGTCTTCTTGATAATGCGTCAGCATTACCGTGTGACGAACCTTTTCGGTGCTTAATCTCGATGTCATATTCCTGGAGCCGCTGTATCCACCTGGCTACCTGGCCCTCTGGATTCTTGAAATTCAACAGCCAAGTTAAAGAGGCATGATCAGTCCGGAGCAGGAATTTACGGCCGTAGAGGTAATGATGGAAATGTTCTACAGCTTTAACTATGGCGAGCAATTCCTTTCTCGTGACACAATAATTTCGCTCCGACTTGGATAAGCATTTGCTCCAGTAGGCAATGACATGTTCGTTACCGTCTATTTCTTGAGATAAAACAGCTCCAACGCTCTCGTGGCTCGCATCAGTGTCAAGTATGAAGGATTTTCCAGGCTGAGGATAAGAGAGAATAGGCGTTGATGTTAAAGCCTCCTTCAGCTGTAGAAATGCATCCTCGCATTCTTTGGACCATTCAAATTTTTGTTTGCTCTCCGTCAGCTTATGCAAAGGTCGTGCAATGTTGGAAAAACCCTTCACAAACTTCCTGTAGTACGTGCAGAGCCCCAGGAAACTTCGCAGCTGATGGACATTTTCGGGGCGGCTCCAATTCTTGACTGCTGATACCTTATCTGGATCTGTTCGTACACCCTCAGAAGAGATAATGTGACCAAGGTAGTTCACCTCACGGCGGAACAAATTACATTTGGACGGGCTTAACTTCAGGTTGGCTTCCTTAAGCTTTTGCAGCACCTTCCTAAGATTAGCCAAATGTTCCTCGAAACTGCGTCCTATGATGATGATGTCGTCCAAGTAGACAAGACAGGATTCATAAGAGAGTCCTCGTAACACTGATTCCATAAGACGCTCGAACGTGGCTGGTGCATTGCAGAGGCCAAACGGCATCACTTTAAACTGCCACAAGCCTTGTCCGGTTGTAAACGCCGTCTTCTCTCGGTCGTCGGGGTGTATCTCCACCTGCCAGTAGCCGCTCTTTAAATCCAGGGTCGAAAACCACTTGTGTCCGGAAAGGGTGTCCAGAGTGTCATCGATCCGTGGAAGAGGGTAACTATCTTTCTTGGTGATGTCATTCAGGCGTCGGTAATCAACACAAAATCTGGTGGAGCCGTCTTTCTTTCGGACCAAGACGATAGGGGATGCCCAAGGACTGGATGAGGGCTCGAAGACGTCATTCTCCTGCATCTCTTTTACGAGGATCTCAACCTCTTCCTTCTTGGCGAACGGTAGTCGTCTTGGATGCTGCTTGATAGGGGGATGATCTCCAGTGTCGATCCTATGCTGCGCTAAACTCGTGCGACCAACATCCTCGGATGTAGATGAAAACACCTGCTTGAAGTTGTCCACCAATTTTTCCGCAGCGTATCTTTGATCCTTCGACAATGGTGCACTTCCAATTAATTTGGAAGTCAAGGATTCGGAAGACACAGTCTCGGAGGAATCAATTCTTCTGATGATGCAGTTTACGGGAGTACAAGTTGCCAACACTTCTCCTTTCTTGATATTCCTCGGTCTTTCACTTACATTGGCGACTCTCACAGGAACTGCATTCCTTGAAAGGTTCACAAGCGTAGATGCCACTAGTACTCCTTTGAGGCTATTACTCTGGTTAGGATATTCAATTAGGCCGAATTTAAAGCTGTTGTTTTCCTTGATGGAGCCAGGTATTAGTATTTCTGATCTTGGGGGAATCACTAAATCTGTTTGGGCTATTATTTGATGAGCGGATTTTAAGTTATTTTCAGCGTTGAAAATTGCTATGTCTTCCCTCATCGAGTGCAGCTCATTATTTTTAAAGTCGATAGAAAAATCAAATTTTCTCAAAAAGTCCGGTCCGAGAATGAAGGGATCTGTAATGTCAGCAACGAATGCCGTGTGATGGTAAGTGGCGCTCCCGAACATTATTTCTAAGTTCACTTTTCCTTCAATCTCGATTTTGTCACCTGTCACAGTTTGGAGAGTAACGCAGGGCGGCGTCCATAAGATCTTGAGTCCAAATTGATGAGCCACATCAGTCTTAATAATGGTAACGTTGGCTCCTGTGTCCACAATCATTTCGCAGGGAAACCCATTCACATAAGCGTAAATGAAGAGTCCGTTGCAGCCGCCACTTCTTGGGGAAATCTGGAAAACTTTGGGAGACTTCTTCTTTTCATGGCGAGCTTCGCAGTTCTTTCGTACGTGGCCCTCACCGCCACATTTCCAGCACTTCAGTGGTTGTCTACTTTGGTCTTTACGAGCCGTAATCTTCTTCAGGGTCCCCGAGATCTCGTTGATTTGTCGCTTAATTTCCGAGAGACAAGTTGAGTTCAAATCCGGGTCACTCACTTCTACGCCTTTGATTGTATGGCGATCCTTGCGGGATGTTTGCTGTGCAGCCTCGAACTTCATTGCGTAGACCAGACCGGATTTAAGATCCTTAATGTCCGCCATCCGGAGAGCCATCTGAACTTCTGGATTTCGCACTCCATCTATGAAGTAGTTCAGGGCCAGGTTATCGCGAACACCCGAAGGACAGTCCGAGAAGGCGAGATGGGAAAGCCTTTCAACGTCTGCTGCAAAAACTTGTAGAGTCTCTCCAGCCCTCTGGAGTCTGGATTTCAGCTGGAGTTGGCTGAATTCTTTTTGGCATGCTTCGCCAAAGCGAAGCTCCAAGGCCGATGATAAGGCATCGAAGTCGCGGTGCTTGTCCTCTGGGAAGGTCTGTAGTATGTCGGCTGCATCCCCTCTCAGCGAGGCTGCAAGGTGACAGGCTTTCGTGGAAGAGTCCCAGGAGTTTGCTTCTGCAACGATGAGGAACTGCTTCTTGTAAATATTCCACGAGGTCTTCCCGTCAAACGTGGCCAGTTTGATGGATGGACGAGAAGTTCCAGCTGCAGCTACACAGTCACTTGAGTTGTTGCAGGATGCTGATAACTTTGATTCAAGTTCTTTAATTTTCTTTTCCACATGGTTTTCTACTGTTGTGATTCGATCTTCTAGAGCCTCCACTTTATTTTCCATGTTGGTAAATTTAGTTTCCACCAAACTTTTCATTGACGTTAGATCGCTTTTAATTTCTTCAGCTAGATCATTTTTCAATTGTTCTTGATTAGTTGCCAGATCAATTTTTAATTGTTCTTGATTCGCAGCCATGTCATTTTTTAATTGTTCTTGATTCGCAGCCATGTCATTTTTTAATTGTTCTTGATTCGCAGTCATGTCACTTTTAACAGCGTTGATCGCATCAAGGAGTTTTTGCAGTTGTTCCTCCATTGCTCGAGTAATCACCATAAAATTCCGAAGTCAAAAAGTCCTTAGGAAGAAAAGTCCGAATTCACAGGTAATTCCAAGAAAGTCCTTGAAGATGCCCCACGTTGGGCGCCAAAATTGTAACGAGTCCGTAGCACCTTCAACTTTCTTCAAATGAGCATTCCAATCTTGAGGAAGTAACTATAAATTTATTTACAAGTATTTACACTATTTACAATATGAGCAGGAAACAATTGCTAAACATCCAGCAATTAGGTAGCAAAACAGTACACTGTACTCTCAACAGTAACTCAGCACCACGTATCTAACGTGAACAGTAATTAAGCAATTACAAAAGCAAAACAAACATTCGCCAAGCGAACGAAAACGAGCACTCTCAGAAATCAACATCTGAAAAGAACTGACTGACTTGTGTTCAAGGACAGCTATTTATACACGGAAAGAAATGTCCACACTATTCGAGAAAAACCTGGAATATTTTGTTTCATTACGTAATCCATTCACAAATTCTAGCGATAAGAAAAAAACCACAAAACCACGCGAAAATGTCTTCACGCTTATTAAAGTTAGGGCAAGTGTAAAAACTACAAAGTGTAACAGGGCCGGTATACTAGTGATAAAGGTGATATCTTCAGATACTTTTGCAACATGACGTCAGATAAAACCAAAACTAATGAAAATGATGCAAGGCAGTAAAAACAACAACTATTTACAAGATTTGTAACAATATTTTAAGAGAGAGAGAGAGATGGAAAACCTGTGAAATAATATAAAATCTTTATTGTTAGGGAGTTGAACCAAACTTTGACTGAAGTATAGATTCAATGCGAAGTGGCAATATATGTATAAAGGTCATGGACACTATTTAAAAGAATTTTAAACCATTCCTTTCCGTAAAAAGTTATCTCATTCAGAAAGTCTGGATCTAGGTCTAGGTGGAAATCAGGAATGAAGTTTGGATTCCAAATCCCATTTATGTTAAATAATATTCAAGTCTGGAGATTGAAGAGGCCAGGCAAGATGTTTAAATTCATCTTCATGTTCTTTGAACCAATCTTGATCAAACTTTGTGGATATGGGCGTTTTCGTCTTGAAAAAGAGCTCGCTCTACAGGAAATAGTCCAAAAGGATGGACATGATCTCACAGAATGCTTAGTTAGGGATTGGATTTTATCCTTCCGTGCATAATAGTGGACTAAGGCGGTGCCAAGATATCGCAACCCATACCATAAGGAAGCCACCCCCATGCTTCACAGTCGACAAGAGGCAATCAGGATGAAAATCTTCTCTAGGCGTTCTCCGGAGATAAACTCTTCCGTCTGTCCGAAATAGGGGGATTGACGATTCATCTTACCATATTACTCTGTACCAGTGGCGTCGCTTGAAAGCGTTAGCTGTTGTTACCAGGTGTTTACAAATTACCCCCCTGGCTTTTATATTAGCAGCATGAAGTTCTGTTTTGAGAAATTTTGTTGAAATGTGATTCTGGAGATGACTGCTCATTTCTGGTGCTCTCTCGGAAAACGATTGCTTGTCCTTTCGGGTTACGCGCTTCAAGACCAATCTATCTTTTTCTGCAAGCTTTGACATTCACCTACTGCTGTGCTTTGAAGACGTTGTCTTATCATCTTTCGTGTATGCTGTCATAACAGCAGATAGTGTACTGCTTGCAAACCCCAAAAGGCTTGCTGTTTCCATAACCGATGCTCCATTTAAAAGCTCTCTAATAACCAAACCTTTTTGGAACTCTAACAGGTCTGACATTCCAACTTATTACAGACAGTTTGATAAACGCAATTGACTTTTGTTGAAAACTTGATACCTTCATCTTTAAGCACACAATGTGGAACTGCAATACTGTAGCTGTAAAATGCCTTATACTTTCATACTTTTTCACAGGTGTTCGTATTATTTTTTACCTGATCTGCTTGTGTGTGTGTGAATATATATATATATATATATATATATATATATATATATATATATATATACACTGGCGGAAAAAAAATCCCAACACAAAGAAAGACTTGTGTTAGATAAACGAAATTTGGTAGGCGTGTTTATACAACTGAAAGATGACATCGATTGAAATTTCGTGTTCCGCGAATAAGTGTGGCGCAGCTGGTGTCACTCAGAACATGCAAATAAGGCTTGTTTTAAAAGCGTGTTGTGAAGCTCGTGTGTATTATTTTTCCCTGAAATTGGACGAATTGCGTTCATGTTAGCCAGAAATACCTTTTAAGAAGACGAAGAAGCCATTATCAACAGCACACCGAGTTTAAACGAGGTCGTACAAATTGGCTACGAGAAGGTGGATTTTCATTTCGCGATATTGCAGAAAGACTTGGGTGGGAATGTTTCCACCATGCATGATTATTGGAAGCTATGGGAAAGGGATGGTACTACCGCAAGAAGATCGAGTTCCGAGCTGCCATGTGGCACGACTGATAAGGAAGATCGCCGAATCTTGCGTA
>JAXGGA010020041.1:0-18940 GCA_038373865.1 Uloborus plumipes | reverse complement strand
TTTTTTGTATGCAGTAACTAACAAGCTTCCCATTTTTAGGTTACTGGGCATAAATGCGTTAAAGTAGAAGAAAGTCTTGTAAAATCATAAAAGTTCGACTTGTTTATTTATCTGTGTGACTATCTGTAGTATCATAACCCCTACACGGATGAAAGAATTTTTAAGTCTTTTTTTTTTTTAATCTTGAAAGGTGATTTGATCAAGAGTGCTCATAGCTAGGTCTCATTTTAAAGGACTTTAATCACTGAAGATATTAATTAAGAGGCAAACTCCTAATCCATCCCAACTGTCGGAAGAAAAAATTTGCTTGCACATTTAAACCACTGCTACCAATTGAAAAAAAAAAGCCGGATTTTTTATTTTACTATTTATTTATGAATTTTGGTGAACAATAGAATTTAACACTGAATGTATTGCTATTTAAAATTTTAATTCCTCTTCTTTATGGATAAGAGTTGCTTATCCTTGTATTTCAGTATCAAAAACTATAAACAGAGCAATTTAAAGCTATATTCCTTTAAACTATTCAAATTCCATTCCAAATATTTAGAAGTAATATGCAATAGATTTTTCACCATTTTTTAATATAGTTTTTCCGTAAAGAAACACAAAATGAAATTAGGTCATTCTTGCGAAAATAATTTCATCATCTCGGATACTTTTGCATTTTTAAATCAATTTTAATAAGTATCTAAAGCAAATAATATTTTTTCTTGATTATTTATTCAATTGTGTAACCAAGTGTCAATGGTCAGTGCATTATTAATTTATGAAGGTTTTATAAATATTCCGTTTTGCAAAAAGAAAACAATTAGGCGTCCTAACTTTATAGCATTTGAACTTAAAATGACATTTAAAACCGTGCTGAAAAGCAACAACATTATCAAATATCAGTTAATTTATATCTTTCATAAAAAAATAATAACAAAAAAGTAAAACAACTTAAATAAAATTCTCCCTAGAAAAATTACTCTTTATTTATGCCCCAAAATTTTCTATAATCTTACTGTTTGTTCACTCTGTTGTAAGCATTTAGAAGAAAAAAAAACAGTTCAAAATAAACAGTTACATCGAATCTGGTAATATTTTTAGGAAGTCTTATTTAGCATAATTTGTATATTTACTTAGTTAAACACTTCAAATTTTAGTGTCAATTAACAAGGTGAGACTCATACTTTTTCTATGATCGTTAATTTTAACTTTTGAGTGTCCACTCTAATACGTATCCAAGATCCACAGAAATGTTCATTTTAAGGTATCCAACTTGCAAAATAAAACTTGCAACTGAAAAAACAAGCATTTGATGACTAATGGCCCTGATTAAAGAGATAAGCCCTTGTTCAATTTCCATTTCAAATTCCAAGTATCGAGAAAAAAAAAGCTTCAGAGAAAGAAATGATGCTTTTGATGAGAAATTAGCTAAGATTAAAAATTATGGAATGCTTAAAAAGTGTGGGGGGGGAGAGAAAAGGGGGATGGGACGTAAAGGTGGTCCCTCAAAAATAATTGTTGATTTTCTACCAAGGCACTTCTAATAATTTGCAAATCCGCTAGAAAATGTGGTTTGTAAATTTTAGCTCAATCTTATAATATTAACTCGTGCCTTGACAAAGATAGAATTAAAAAAAAAAAAAAAAAAAAAACTGCGATTTCAGTCAAAAAAAAAATTCTCTCCCCCCCCCCTACACAAAACTACAAACTATACGTTCCAAAACCTGGTTTCAGTTTCATTTTAAGGGAAAATTTATTTTCTTAAAGTGTTATCAAATCCATGTTTCTGCTAAAACTAAAGAAGTTACTCAGGGCTAGATACAGACTAACATTTTACGAAAGGGGGGGGGCGATACATTTTCTAGCCTACTGGAGTACATTTTAGGGGAGTTCCCCGAAATATAAGATGAACATTTTTTGAACCATGTGTCTTATGATCACGGTCATCCTGATACAAATTCCTCAAAAATGATTACATTCACTATATGAAGTTAACAACTATTAGGCCAGCACATTTTTTTACCGTACGAGATTTTTTTTATATATAATGGAACGTTGTGACAGTTAAATGCCAAAAAGAAGGTTTTAACGAATGCTACTGCACCAAAGTATTTCTGTGCTCTCTTGTCACTTTGTCTACTCCAGTAAACTTCACCTTGGATTTTTATCGCAACTGTGGAGTTCGGAAAATTTTCAATGTAATCAACATCTTGTATTTCAAATTTTTTCCTATTCTTGACGTCAACACGATCTCTAATATTTAAAAAAAGAAAAAAAAATTGTCGCTACTTCAAACGTTTTTGATTGAAAAGAGTTATCTGAGAGATAAATATGAGGCAACGCAGTAATGTTGCATTATGAAATTCAATTCAAACCAATTGGGTATACTAGGAATCGTAATCTAGAAATATGTAAAAATATTTTTATTTTTAAATAAAATCATCCCTTTTTCCTAAATTTCTAGCACCTCATACAAAGTATACGCAGATATTTGCCCTAATGAAATTGAAACAATTACATATAAGAATTTACTTTTGTTATAATTAAAGGTAACTTACTTGTTTTGAAAATTACCTGCATCAGTTTGCGAAAAATTTAATTTTTTAATCTTTGAATTTATCCAGGAGAAAACTGTCATAAACAATTTTCAGGAAAAAGTGATTATTGTTACGCAAAATTTCTATTCTTATTATTTTTATTCTCGTTTTTTAATACTTACAATTGCGCATCACTTTTAAAAAACGTACTCTCATTTTTTGGCTTTACTTTATTTTTTTATTATTTTACTTATTTATTTTCGATTTTGCTTTTTGTTTGCGATGGATTTTAATGATTATATTATTTTTATTAGTTTTCGCAAAAACCAAAAATGTCCTATCGATACTATGTAACTATCTTTTGTTTTAAAAAAAAATATCTTGACTGATTAATATGAACTTTTGAAATGATTAGGAAGCAAAGAGTTGTGATAATTCAGGCAAATTAATGCTGGTATGTGGGAAAGTTGTCCCACATGTGAAATTTTTGTTTAAAATAAAATTTGTAAAATAGCAAGTTGTTTGTAAAGACAATACGCTAACAAGCGGTAGTGAGTTTACTTTCCTGATCAAGATGTCCATTTTGCTGCTGTTAAAAATCTGTAATTGAATTTCTTGAAAAAATAAGTAGCTTTTGTATTGAACTGTATTTTAGAAAGCAATTCATCATATTTTTTGTGAGGCTAATCACTCACTGAAAACTATGATATTTTAGGAAAAATCAAAGTCATATATATATGAGCCATTTGTTCTGGAAGTGGTGCAACTATTCGCTCGTTCTCGCTGATCATACCTATTACAAAAATAATTGTTCTGTTTCTACTTCCAATTCATCCGCAATGCCTCCGTGGCACAACTTTTATATTTTCTCCTTCATGCCAGCACAAAGGTATTTCTTTGCTCTTTCTGTATGGATTTGACAGGTGAGGCTGGGGGGAGGGGGGGGTATGTATGTTGAATATTTTGAGTTCAAAATGAATTTCCACGGTCTACAGAAAATGTAACACTTTTTTTCTCCAGAACATGAAATGTAATTGCAGTGTAAATTACAGCTTTTAGTATTCTAATGATGATATTTTCTTCTAATATAAATTTGAATTCAAAATTTGGTTCTTCAAAATCATGTGAACCAAATGTGACTACTTCGCTCATTATTTTGTTATTTTTCAGGTCTCATTTAATACGTTGGGATAAGAAAAAAAAAACAGAGTTAAGTGCACTTAAAAGATGGACACTGCAAAAACCATCGTTGTGGGAAACAAATCATATCGCCCCCTGCTTGATGAACATTTGTTACCCGAAGACATACGCAAGGCTCGGGAAGAGTTAAATGAAACAGAAAACAGTAGAATTGCTGTCTTGAAAGCTTTCAAAGAAAAATTGTCTCGTAAGTATCTTTTGTATAAGTTTAACTCATTTAAGCCCCGTCGCCTAAAAACGGGACGCTTGTTAGTTACTGCATACAAAAACCTGTAATGGATATATCATTTTACTAAAGCTGTTTTTCACAAGTTAAATAGTCCTTCTTCTTGAGAAAACCAGTTAGAGCCACTATTTGGACATCAGAATTTATTTATTGACAGCTATTTTCAGACAAATCAGTCAAGCAACGATCCAGCATGGGTAGCCATAGAAAGTAAGTTTTTTTTGCGAACTTATTTTTCATAAAATTAAACTATTTTAAAATGATTTGCTTAAAATTGATCACAGATGCCTTCTGTCATGTTACTTTGCAAAAGTAAAGTCAAGTAAGGATGTATTTTGCTCACTATTTTATAGTGAGCAAAATAGTAGTTATAGTTTTGCTCACTATTATATTTTACTCACTTTCTGCTAAATATCCCATAAGCAGGACGTTAAATAACTTAACAAAAATGGCATAGGCGAACTATTTTAAGCCTATTAAAGTATGTAAACTATACCAAGTAAGAGTTTTAAGCAGATAAAAAAAAAAATTGTTAAAAAAAACTTGGGCATAAATGGGTTGAGGCACTTACTTAATTTTGTAAGAATAGTCAATATTTAGAACAAATAGCGTCTCATTGATATGAAGTTATAATTTTTATCATTAAATTGAGCGACTTATTAATTGAAGGACTTGGGAGATGAAGGGGTTGTGTCACAAAACCGAAATTGCGAGTAATTAAAGTTCAAAGTTTTATTGTTTGAGTTGTTGCAGCTTTTTTGCTTTCTGGTTTTGTAGTTAGTGACCAGTAGGAATTTGGTCTAATGATATCTACTTTTTGCTGTACCAAAGTTTTATTTGCTTACCTGCATCCACTGCTTACCATAGTCCAGAATGTTCAATTTTTTAAATGTAACTTAGCCCGTTCATGATCCAAACCCTTCAATTGTTACAAACACGTTAATTATTGGCGAGTCAGACGTCAGCAAAAATATTTTTACGTTTTAAGGACTTTCCATGTGACTGAACGGGACATTGAACTAGTTTTGTCATAGTTTTTGTTTCAAAAATAAATGGAAGAAGTTAAGAATTATTTTTGGCTTATAACAACGGTAAAGATTTATCATGAGAGTTCCATAGAAAATTGAAAGTTAATCATTTTAAAGATAATAATTCAAGGACAAGCAATAAAACGCTTGTGACGGAAAGAGACTCATGTGAGTCCCGTAACATCAAATTCATTGAATATATTTCAATTATTTTTTGAAAACGAAATAACTTTTAATTTTCTACGTAATTCTTAAAGCAAATCTTTATTGCTGCTACAAACAAAAATAAAAAATCCCAGCTTTATTAATTTGTACTTATTGAACAAATCCTACCAACAAAACTATTCCAAATGTCCCATTCCGTTGCATGAAATGACCCTTTTAGTAGGGGGGCTACGGGAAAAGAAACTGCATTTTGTGATAAAAGCATGAAACTTGGTAGGTTTGTAGACAATGTATAAAAAAACATTTTTAGAAAGGGAGCCAATCGGAAATTCCCCCCAAACCCCTCTTAACGGCCATTTTTGGTCCAAAACTAGAAATAGCGCATTTTTGTAATTATTATTATTATTTTCTTCTTAAACCATTGGCTATGTCATTACATAGGCGTTTATTGTAATTTTATCGTTTAAAGCTCCACTTAGAGACTAATTTTAAAAAGCACAGCCCAAAAATGCATTTTTTTTTAGCAAATCGATATTTTTTAAGAATAAATTCATGGAAGTGAATTCCCTCCCTCCATAAATGCATTAATGGTTAAAGAATGTAAATATACATTAAATAAATGTTTAAAAAAGTAGGGTGCCGGTTATCCAGATCCTAATTGACCGAACCGTCCAATTATCCGGTCATGATACCTCTCATTTTTATGACTAAGCACACATCATCGAAAATGTTTCCCAAGGGTACAAAAGCATAAGAACTTGAGGGAAAGTTAATGTCAAGATAGCATGATTCTACCAAAATAAAATTTAAAGTTTCAATTTCAGAAATTTTAAAGTTTTAGTTTTAAATTTATTTTTCCTCTAATTTTTATTATTGTTGCCGTTGCTGATTTTTTTTCTTCAAATATGGTAGTTCATTAGGTGACGAATATTTTCCAGTGTGTTTATCATTGGTAACATGTAGAGCTGCGACATCGATGTCGATGTTTTGGAAACATCTATGTTTTTGTAAGAACATCGATGTTTTTACCATCGATGCTTGTGGATCGATGTTTTTCCAACATCGATGTTTTGGGTTCGATGTTGCTTTCGATGTCTATGTTTAATATTTCAGCAAAGAAAGCCAAAGAAAAATATACGATAAGTATACTTATTAAAACGTTTTCATCTTTAATCAAAAGTTGCTACATTAACCTCATTGGGAAAAAAATTCTATAATTATTATCAATGTTTTGCTTTCGATGTTTTTGAAACATGTCAAATTTGCTTTCGCATTTTTTTTTTTTTTATCTTTTAATTATTGTTGTTTCGCGCTCTATGTTTTTGTTTTTATTCTTTCGATGTCTTTAGATATGTCAGATTTAGATATGTCACAAAAACTTCTTTCTTTAACCACTAGTTGCAATTAAAGTTTTTTTTAATAACCAACGATGATTTGCAGTCAATGATTTTTAAACATCGTTGTTTTGCATTTGATATTTTTTTCAATAATGTTTTACATTTTAGCAAAAAAAAAAAAAAAAAGGAAAAAGTTTAAAGAAAAATATGCGACAAAAAAAGTTACACAGTTAATTAAGAGTTGCAGTATATATCTCGCTGAAAAAAGTGTTCTTAACTGACATCGTTTTCTTACAGTTGATAATTTTCCAGGAGACAAAAGATGTATCTAATTGAGTGATATAAAGAGGCGCTTGTAATGGGAAGTAACTGATTAATAACTACATTAAAATGTATGAGAAATTAAAGAAAAAAGATCGATGTTTTGTAACATCGATGTTTGAAAATATCGATGTTTTTTGGTCGATGTATCAATACCATCGATGTCTTTATTTTCCAACATCGATGTCTTGAAACATCGATGTTTTGCCTTCGATGTCGCATCCCTAGTAACATGTGTCATTGTTCATATGTTCCCGTAAATGCTATTTATATGGATCTAGATTAGGAAAGATGCTCATATTTTTATAAGTTACGGTTTCTCATAGTCTTATGGTTTTACATGTTCAAAAGTATTGTTTTAAATGCATTTATTTTAATTTGGCTTAAGTGTTAAAGTTTAAATGGTAAACTTCAATGGTTAAAAATTTAAATGGCATGGTTAAAGCTTTAATGGTTTAAAAGTTTTAATGGCAACCAGGGGTTATGTTTGGTAAAAACAACCACAGGAAATGTTGCTTTTACCAAAATTATTACAACAGATATTTACTGGATTAAATTTATTTTCTGTTCGAAATTAACTTCAAAAAAATCTATTGTGCCCTGCAGCAACTTTAAATATATCAGTCTTGTACTGAGGTTATGAAACAATGTTCGAAATTCTGTCAAAACAGGCAAAAATTAGGTAATTATCAGACTTCGTAAATGAAGGTAGATTTAAATTTGAAGAATTATTTGTATCGGAAAAATTTAATGAAAAGAGGGATAAGTGGCATAACTCTTGTATCTTGAGGTATAACAGTGCAAAAGTCAGAAGAGCTGAAGAAAGAAAAAGAAAGGAAAACTTTGAAGAGTGCCACGTAAGTAAACATTTTGAAGAGGCTTCAGTTCAGCAGAAGGGAAAGAAATGTACTTCATCCTTTCCAGATTTGTGTTTCTTTTCTGATAAGCCTGGTGAAAATAGACAGGAGTTACAACTAGTTCTGACGAAATCAGTTGACAGAAAATACGAAATTGCGTGTTAGTAAAAGCAGACAGTACGCTCACTGCTGAGTTGGCGCAAGCTAACATAATAGCTCAAGAATGCAAGTACCACCGTACTTGCATTCGTAAAACTTTACTTGTAAAACTTTATCACTTATGAAGGACAGCAAATGATTGTTTGAGGAAAATATTTATTCACGAATTGAATTAATTGCCCTACACTGAGTAATTTCTTACTTGCAAAATCTTAGAGTCAACAAAGGTGATAAGTATCCAATTTTCAGAATATTCGTTCCACTAAAATATTATTCTGAAGGAATAGAAGACTTATGCTACAACACAATTTATCAATCGAAAATAAATCTGCTAATGATGTTGACAATACCGGGCTTAGAGCAAAGATATTATCACACTTCGAACATGGACATATGCATGCAGAGAAATCAGGCTTTGAATATGTTTTAGTTTGTAAAGGTAAGTGAATCAATATGTGTCTCCAGTACTAGCAGTTTCGAAGATGCTGTCGCAAGTGACAGGATAGTGAATTCCACTAGGACATGCATTTTAAAGTCAACTGTCAGCATTGAAGGCGGATTTGAAGAGTCAGCAAGAAGCTGTTGATCCTCTTCTTCCGTCCTTTTAAATAACTTGTTATATGGTACTTGCAATATTGATGAACTTCCTTCTCAACCATTACTTGCAATTTGTCAGTTGTATTTAATATGCATATATATATACTTCAAACAAATTAACAAAGCAAACTATCAAGCATCAAGTAAACAAGGAACAACCAATACCTGTTTATTTGGCCATGAAAGTATACGAACAGAATAGAAGAAAAAGTCTTGTTGACATAATGCATATTTTGGAACTTATCATTTCTTACCCAAGGCTTCTACAGATTTCTACTGGACTCTGCAAAGCATCAAACAAATTGATAAATATAAAACTACATTTCCCTCACATTTCAGGATCTTTGTTTTTACACCGGCCGCGCACGATAATTTCTGTTATAACTCTAGTAGTACAGCAAATAAGGACTCTTTCCATAGAACAAGCATTTCAATGTTTTAGCATGCGCCATTTCAGCAGCAAGGCTCAAAAGTTCCCTCTTGTATTTCCCGAAATACCATCTTCTAAAAAGGTCGCTCAGTTACCACATCAGGTATATCATTATTTGTAAATCCAGCATATCTTTCAGTGAAGGAACCACCACAATCTAATTTTGATGGATTAAATAAGTCAGGAATGCTTTTCATAGAAACTAAATTAACAAATGAATTCTTGAAAGAGGTGAAATGACTTAAGCGAATTTACGTCATGCAAGTGTAAAACAAACTGCTCTCAAAAACTTGCTGGTGCTTCAAAAATGGACTGTGTGTACCAATGTGTAAATTCTGCAATGGAAAATGTTGTATATCTATGTAAATTACTAGCCAGTTCAATTACGTAAAATCAGCTTGTATAAATAGCCATTACACATAATCATTGTATATAATTACCTGCTCAGATTTATATTGAAATTCAGTTATTTCTTTTGTCATAAAGGGTTACTTTTCAATTTTTTCTTCTCTCATCCTTTAGAATTAGAGAACAAACTCCTCAAATCGTTTAATGAGAAAAAAAAAAACTTGAAATTTGTTTTAAAGCTTTTTCTTTAGAATTTCGCAGATGTATAAAAATATGATCGTGCCTCCCCCTCCCCCATATTTTATAGGTGCAAGCGTAACTTATAATCCTGCTGAATGTGAGTGAAATTTCCATGACATTGCGCATTTTTTTTCAAAATGTTTGAAGTTTTTTTATTACTTTTTTCGTCCATAAAGAAAACTGGTTTTATTTTAATTAATCAAAGATAAATATTCATTCTTAAGTAACAATTCAAACGGTTTTTTTTAAGTTTTGAAAAAGTACTAGCTTTGCTTATGATTTTTAATTTCTGTTTTTATTTTCAGTTTTGCAATACATTTTTATGAGTAAGTTTTAAAAAATATGCTCGGGTTTTCCAAAGTTTCGGATTTTTGGGGTTCGGATTGCTGGGATTTTAATGCAACTCAATTGTTTTTCTTTAATATAGTGCTTTCAAATACATAGTTGGACACCCTTAAACCGGCCCCTGAAAACAATTTGGAAGATTTTGATCAATTTCAGTTTTTCAGAAAAAAACGAATTTTTAATGAGTACTATTAAAATTAATCGGTTTTAAGCTATTTTGACGGCTTTCTAAACTTTGTTTAACATAATTAAACTCTAATAAGATGATAAAAAAGGTGTTTTTGAAAAAGAAATAAGAAAAGCAATTTTCGGAATTTTTGACCAAAAATGGCCGCCGGAGGGGTTTGGGTGGGGATTTCGGAATGGCTCCCCTTCTAAAAATGTTTATAAATACATTGTCTACATGCATACCAACTTTCATGCTTTTATCACAAAATGCAGTTTCCCGCTATATTTTGGACCATAGCCCCTCTACTATTTATTATTGTGTTATTCAAAAGTTTTTATACATTCTCCTGTCTAGTAATTAAAATAGTACGTACTGTTTCTCCTCCACATAGTCAGCTTTATATGTCCTTTAAAGAAATAATTTATGCATAATTACATAGATACAAATATATTTGAAGCATTCTGTCACATAATTGATTTATTCTGTCATAATTCGATAAAGTTACATATCAACCAAAACAATAATACATTCTTTCAAAAAAAGAAAAAAAAAAGCTACATAATTTCAAATTTTAAATTTTCTTTCTGATCCGAAGAAAAAAACTGAATAAAAGAACTCACTAAAAAATTTTACTTAAACGATCGTCTGCTTATCTTTCGTTGCCAATTGGAGTTTAATAGGTTAGTAATTCACATATGAAACAATGATAAAATTAATATAATTTTGCAAAAATAATTTTTCTCGTGTGTTATTTTTTTTTTTGTTCTTTATTTTTTTTTTAATGAGTCTAGTAAATATTCCGTTCCATATAAAAGGCAATGAGAAATCAAATAGCATTACTAATCGCTGAAAATTAATGCAAATCACATAGGCAGGAATTCAAGTAAAACACGGACAATCGCAACTCACCATTGCAATCGCAAATTCCCAAATTTGGATAAGTTGCAATCGCTATAAATGCTAATCGCACTGACGTCACTACGGGTGGAGCCAATAAGAGCTCACAAGCAGTCAGCGATCTCCTCTTTTTTGCCAAGTAGGCTGTGAAGTTTTATCTAGCTCGTTTTTCATAGGCAAACGTCACACTGACTTCACGATGTTTTTATCAAGAAACGTTCTAATGTAATTCATTTCCAGTAGCGATTGCAATATCCGATCGCCTGTTTCACTTGAATTCCTGCCCTAGTATCTCATTCTGTTTTGCGAATTCCCCTCCCCCCCTCCTTTCTTTTATTCAATCAAAATACGCTACGAAAAATAATTTTAAAATTTCTGCAGATGCATCTACAAAAAGTAATTACTCGGAAAACTATGAGAGAAATTCTTTTTCAATAATGTTCTGTTGGTATTATGTAAAGTGCTAAAATATGAACTGTTCTGTAAGAAATATGTCAGCGAAACGGCTTAATAATAATTTAGAATTTCATATAAAATTTTGGCGATATTTTTAACAATAAAATTATTTTTCAAGTTAAACTTTTTCAAAAATATACATCGACAACTAGAATTTTCTCGATTGCACAATAAATTTTAAAACGTAAAATTTTAACGAGAATTTCTTTTTGAAATTCGATCGTTAATGAGCTTGGTGCTAATGCAAATAACGTATTGCAAAACACGAATTTTTAAAGTAATGACACTCACTTGTTATAAAAATCAGAATAGTCTTGAATCCATAACTAAACTTGCTCGGAATATTATCCATTTTCTCAGTGAAGCAAAAAGAAAACATTCTACCGCTGCCAATCACGTGGAACGCAATGACCTTTGAAAGTAGTTTTGCAAATCACCGCAAGGGAGCGTATTCGAGCTCTGGAGTTGAGAATTTTAATATGTAAATCAGGATTTCCAAAAATTTGTTTTTCTTTCTTTTCTTGGGGGTGGGGGGGGGGGGAGAAACAGTTGAATGGTTTTGAAAAAATTGTAAAATTTATGTCTTTTAAAAAAGATTAAATAATTTCTTTTCTTTTTTACTATATTCAGTTTTAGCATCATGTTGTTTTTATTAGAGGTAAGAAACTAAGGCAGGCATTCAAGTGAAACAGGCCATCGCAAATTACAATCGCTACTGGAAATGAATTACATTAGAACGTTTCTTGATAAAAACATCGTGACGTCAGCGTGACGTTTGGCTATGAAAAACGAGCTAGATAAAACGTCACAGCCTACTTGGCGAATAAGAGGAGATCGCTGAGTGCTTGTGAGCTCTTATTGGCTCCACCCGTAGTGACGTAATGCCAAGTTAAGTTGATGATAATGTAATTCACTTCCAGTAGCGATTGCATTCGAAGCGATCGCAGTGCTGTTTCACTTGAATCCCTGCCTTAGGCAAGAATTCAAGTGAAACACCATTGCAATCGCTTCGAGGCGATCGCAAATTGCAATCGCTACTGGAAGTCGAATTACATTAGAATTGCATCTCGTAGCGATTGTAACGTATCCAAATTTGGGAATTTGCGATTGCATTGGTGAGTTGCGATTGTCCTTGTTTCACTTGAATTCCTGCCTAAGGCAGGAATTCAAATGAAACAGGCGATAGCAAATTACAATCGCTACTGGAAATGAATTACATTAGAACGTTTCTTGATAAAAACATCGTGACGTCAGCGTCACGTTTGCGTGACGTTTGCCTATGAAAAACGAGCTAGATAAAACGTCACAGCCTACTTGGCGAATAAGAGGAGATCACTGACTGCTTGTGAGCTCTTATTGGCTCCACCCGTAGTGACGTCAGTGCCAAGTTAAGTTGATGATAATGTAATTCACTTCCAGTAGCGATTGCAATTCGAAGCGATTGCAATGGTGTTTCACTTGAATCCCTGCCTAACTTGACAATATAGGAGTGCTTGCATACGCAATTTGACATAATCACTGAACATTATACGAAGAACTGAACACTGAACTATTGAAAACTGTTTAAACTTTAGAAAAAGCGAGAAAGAGTTAAAAACTCCATAACACGAGAGTATTAAAGGTCTCAGTCTGTCCGGTATCTTAATATATTTCATGCAAAAGTATGAGCACAAATTATTTTGCCCATAATGTGCAGGTTTTTGCATACGGAGAATTTTACTTACCGGGTAGAAACTAATGCAAGATATCTGAACTCAAGGGAGCCTCTACCATAAATTTTTGAGGGGGAAATTCCTAACTTACCGAATGAAACACCGACTTTCGCCGAATGATAAAACACAAGCATGTGCATTGCACGCATACCTACCTATATCGAAGAAAAAATATTAGGTGTCATTTTTTTTAAATCGATATTGTAATACTATCTCCAGATTTCACAAATCGTCAGACAAAATTTGTCCAGTAGAGAAGCACTTTTGGAAGGTCATTGTGACCTGTGACCTCTCGTGACCTCCCATCGGGAACCCTTATTTGGTCCTAGTTATCGCATAAAGTTGCTTTTCAAAGCTTTGGGCAATGCTTCTTAGAAACTTAATGTACCAAAGAGAGAAAAAAGTATGTTTTATTTTATTACAATGGTGTGGGAGTCGATGGTGCATTAAAGGAAAAGACCAAATTTGCATTATAAATGTTCTTTCTAAAAAAGTGTAACTTGGAATCACAAACTCACATAATGAAAAAAATTGTGAAGCGTTGACACATGTATCAGTCTGTTACCATTCTTAATCCAAGTTTAAGGCAGGACTACATGCATGCAAAAAAAAAAAAAAAAAACGACAGCACGGTTATGTCATCCAAAGAGAAGTTTCATCCTTGTTATGTACTCATCACTCTGACTAGAATAGACAATAACCGAGTTGGAGGCAGGTGCCATCTCATTGAAGAGATTGAGTTGTCCATAACATGGACGAAAATGTAGTCTCTGGATGACATAACAGGGCTGATATTGCATGTAGGCAAATTGCATGTAGCTCTGGTGTAACCACCCTGGCTTAAAGGCTATAACTTACAGTAGTAAGTAACAGCCTTGAAAAGCTTTATGCCCAAGCTTTTCCTTCAACTTCAATCAACAAGTTGAACCGTACTGTTGCTGCAGACTCTCGATGGGGGCCGTGGTGACCCGATCGGTAAGCCGTAGGACTCGTAACTGAAGGGTCCCGGGTTCGATCCTAACCGATCAAAGATACAGAATCTTCATTTATGGTGGCTGGGGGGCGTTAAAAATGCTCGTGTTCACAAAGTCCTCCAATTGAATCAATACCTACGGGGGTACTGCATCAAGGGCTTGTTGGACTCCTGGTCTGGATCAAAAGAGCAGAGTGCTCTTCGGGACCCCATCCAACCAGTTAAACCACGTTTTGTGGGGTGAAAGTGAAAAGTACACTGGATCGTGTGATAAATTTACTTTAGCTACCAGTTTTTTGGGTACCTTCAGCTTCATTAAAATGCCACCTGCATTTAGCTCGGTTATTGCCTATTCCACGCTGATGAGTCCATAATAAGATCGAAATTGCTGTCTGGATAGCATAACTGAACTGTTAGCATATTGCATGCATTAACACATAACTATTCCTTCTTGCAGAAGAAAAGGAGTACGTGCCTCGATTAGATGATATCTATGTCTTGAGATTCCTACGCACCAGGAAATTCGACTGCGAAAGGGCGCAGAAGTTGATGAAAGAGCACTACAAGTTTCGGGCTAAGCATCCGGCCGTCTTCCCAGCCCCATCAACCATCGAGAAGGCCTTGCGGGCCAATATCTTCAACTATCTGCCGCACCGGGATCATCTTGGAAGAGCCATTTTCGTCGTTAAAATGGGTAAGGTAAAGTCATTGAAATGATTTACTGATTGCTCAAAAATAAGTTAACCACGACAAGAATGCAACTCGTTTTTACAATCACAATTTGATTTAACATAAGATTGAGCAAGCAGTCATTTTGACAGCTTTTTAATTTATATTCGAAGAACAACATCGCAAAGATCTCTCCTGCGTCCAGCTCGGTTTCTGTCTCACCCAGACAAATGAGTCCTAATGAGGACGAAACTGCAGCCTCTGTATGACATAACTGAGCTGGCTGTGTATTGCATATAGGACAGCTCTCATATCGTTCCTACAGCAAAGATATTTAAAAAATTGAGTTTAATTATTATTTTTTCTTTTGCAATGAGCATTAGGATGCACATAGTTCTAAAAATTTAGATGTTCGTTTTGAGGCAAGAAATAAATGATCCTGTTAAATATGGTGACAGGCCCATCATTTAGAAGCGGAGGGGGGTGTCAATTCTCCCCCCCCCTCCCCTGACTTTGAGAAATCAATGTATTTAGTTATAAGTGGGCGAGGTTTATGTTGTTTTCCGATGAAATTGCATTGTGTGAAAAACTTGAGATTACAGACCTGTATGATGGAAACAAATCTCATAATTTGGAACGAAACTGAAAGTGGAAATTTGCGCTGAACAGTTGTCATTTGCTCACACACGTGCTCACTACGCAATATATCTATTTTGAGGCTTTCAGTGAGAACAATACACTTCACTTTTCCCTTTGATTAGGAAAAGCGAGACTGATAAGTTAGGCTTATCCTTGGACGTTTTAGAATTGAAAAACGCTGAGCGAAGCAAAGCGCAAGGTCGTATTATGACAGCTATCGTGATGAAATAGCTTTTTTTTTCTAATTCGATTGAAACGCTATCTAAAAATACGGAAGAGTTAGTTATCTGGAATATTTTATACACGCACTCGTCAGGGATCAGGCGGGTCACCCCCCCCCCTCCCCCAGCAATTCGCATTAGGAAATCAATGTATTTACATGAATGTGAGCATGGTTATCGTTGTTTTTCGGTAGAATCTGCATGAGTACATACTCTTTGACCCCTCTCGGAATATTGTTAAATGACGCACCTACTAGCATACGTTCTTTTTAAGTAAGGAATCATAAGAAATGTGTGTATTGAGAGAATTTTGTGCTTTTTTCTATGGAACTACAACGAGATTTAATTAAATTTATTGAAGCTAAGCAACAGTTATTGCCCTGCTCCACATTGACGTAAAGCAGAAAAATAAAGCAGAAACGTAAAATGGATTACATAGTGTTCCTATGGAAAGTACCCAGATTTTCGGTTTCTGCCTTCGGTTTCGGTCGCGTTTTACGCTGATGTGGAGCAGGGCCCTTAGTCAAAAGCTAAGTTCCGTTCGTTTTCGTCACATTTTCCGTGCATTCTGAAGTTAAAACCACCAGATATTGTCATCAGCAGTTGTCAATTTATGCCAGGACAAACCGGACTTTTGTTCCAGTGCTCTTCTGAAAAAAAAAATCAATTCCCTGTTGTTGCCTTGTGCCAACTAGGCTGGAAATTTGGGGTGCGCTGCTTCACTTTTCCAACTGTACCGTAATCTTGTGTGACGTCCGACTTCACAGAATACACATATGCCATCCCACAAGGACCCGTTTTAGTCTAAGATCCCACCGCAGTTTATCTACACTCATAGCGTACACTCATCACGTATATATCAAATTAAGGCACATTTTTTTCTGAACGTGATGCACTAAGTCTTCGTATGTAAAAGTGCCCGAAACCTATAGGCAGCCTGGCCTAAACGGGACATATGAATGTAGTATTTCTACACTCATTGCGTACACTCATCACGTATATATCAAATTAAAGCTGAGTTTTTCCTGAACGTGATGCACTAAGGCTGCCTATGTAATAGTGGCCGCAACCTCTAGACAGCCTGGCCTAAACAGGTCACATGAATGTAGTATTTCTACACTCATCGCGTACACTCATCACGTATATATCAAATTAAAGCAGATTTTTTTCTGAAAGTGATGCACTAAGGCTGCCTATGTAAAAGTGGCCGCAACCTGTAGGCAGCTTGGCATAACAGGTCACATCAATGAAGTATTTCTACACTCATCGCGTACACTCATCACGTATATGTCAAATTAAAGCTGACTTTTCCCTGAACGTGATGCACTAAGGCTGCCCATGTAAAAGTGTCCGCAACCTATACGCAGCCTAGCCTAAAACACGTCACATAAATGTAGTATTTCTACACTCATCGCGTACACTCATCACGTATATGTCAAATTAAAGCTGATTTTTTTCTGAAAGTGATGCACTAAGGGTGCCTATGTAAAAGTGGCCGCAATCTGTAGGCAGCCTGCCTAGCAGGTCACATAAATGTCAAATTCTTCGTTTATGTAACTTATTTAGACCCGGCTGCCTACAGGTTGCGGCCACTTTTATATAGGCAGCCTTAGTGCATCACTTTCAGAAAAAAATCAGCTTTAATTTGATATATATGTGATGAGTGTACGCGATGAGTGTAGAAATACTACATTCATGTGACTTATTTAGGCCAGGCTGGCAAGAGGTTGCGGTCACTTTTACATAGGCAGCCTTAGTGCATGACTTTCAGAAAAAAATCTGCTTTCACTTAATATATACGTGATGAGTGTACGCGATGAGTGTAGAAAGACTACATTTATGTGACCTGTTTAGGCCAGGCTGCTTAGAGGTTGCGGCCTCTTTTCCATAGGCAGCCTTAGTGCATCACGTTCAGGAAACAATCAGCTTTAATTTAATGTATACGTGATGAGTGTACGCAATGAGTGTAGAAAGACTACATTCATGTGACCTGTTTAGGCCAGGCTGCTTAGAGGTTGCGGCCACTTTTACATAGCCAGCCTTAATGCATTACGTTCAGTAAAAAATCAGCTTTAATTTGATCTATACGTGATGAGTGTACGCGATGAATGTAGAAATATTACATTCATGTGGCCTGTTTAGACCAGGCTGTCTATAGGTTGCGGCCACTTTTCCAGTGGAAGATTAGTGCATCACTTTCAGAAAAAAATCTGCTTTAATTTGATATACATGTGATGAGTGAAAAAATTTGAGATTTATGTGACCTATTATGCAGGCTGCCTACAGGTTGCGGCCCCTTTTACAGAGGCAGCCTTAGAAGATCACTTTCAGAAAAAAATCAGCTTTAATTTGATATATACGTGATGAGTGTACGCGATGAGTGTAGAAATACTACATTCATGTGACCTGTTTAGGCCAGGCTGCCTAGAGGTTGCGGCCACTTTTACATAGGCAGCCTTAGTGCATCACGTTCAGAAAAAACTCAGCTTTAATTTGATATATACGTGATGAGTGTACGCAATGAGTGTATAAATACTACATTCATATGTCCCGTTTAGACCAGGCTGCCTATAGGTTTCGGGCACTTTTACATACGAAGACTTAGTGCATCACGTTCAGAAAAACATGTGCTTTAATTTGATATAAACGTGATGAGTGTACCCTATGAGTGTAGATAAACTGCGGTGGGATCTTAGACTATTTGTAGGGTAGGCAAACATTCACAGCACAACAACACACTCACACACAAAAAAAGACGAGGACAGGAGAGAGAAAGCACATTCAAGCCCAAGGTGGGAATCATCACAGATAGACTTCTCTGACCACTTACATGGTGGCCGCCGTCGAAAGCTTTCAAATTTCATTAATGGGGCCTGGGGTTCAGTTATTTTCCCGTTGTGTCCTCAACTCTGACAGAGCTTCAGTGTCAGATTCGGAATCAGACTGATTTTGGGGTAAAATATTCGGACTAGCGCATAGCACGCAATCCTCATGTATGTTGAAGCTGATGGCTTCTGGAAAAAAAAAAATAGGTGGAGTCGAAGGCTCTAAAATTCCAGTAATAAACGGGGACGTCCTTTTCCCTCCAACTCTGCAGGTCTGGTTTACGTAGTGGGTAGAAGAGAGCTAGAAAAACTCCTAGTCCACTCAATGACAATTTAAATCTGCAACCTTTTGATTTCGAGTTTAATGAGCCGCCATAAAGTCACGAGACTGGGAAATATAATTTTAATTGCTGTTGTTGTTGTCTTGTGCCAACCAGGCTGGCAATTCTAGATGCGCTGCTTCACGTTTCCAACTGTACTATCATTTGGTGTGAAGTCCGATTTCCACAGTACACGCATACCATAAGGACCCGCTTATGAAGTAGGTAATCATTCATAGCACAACAACACATTCACACAAAGAAATGACAAGGACAGG
>JAXGGA010020040.1:0-18943 GCA_038373865.1 Uloborus plumipes | reverse complement strand
TATAGGATCTTACCCACCCCGTTACCATCTATAAACATAGATTATGTAAAACTTGTTATTACAAGTCTTCGACTCGCTATGGTTCCATATGCTAATTTTCATAAGGGAATTTAAATAATCGATTTGAATAAAAACAGAACTTTTATGTTCAAAAGAAAACAACCAATTATTGTAATAATTTTATATTCATTCTCCTAATTTTTATCCGCCAACAATTCTTTAAATTCTTAATGTTTTCTTTCTTTATCAAAGTATATTTGAGAAAATGTATAAAGCTTACAATATTACTGTATGTATACACATAAACACTGAAAGAATTTTAACACAGAAAAACTGGGTAAAAGAAATCAAAAGTTAGTATAATTTTAATATAAGTTTAATAATCTTATAAATACTGATAATCAAAAGTAATTGAATGAATGAAAAAAAAAATCATAAAAATAACTTTAATTTATTCTCAATGAAAGTAACTATATTTTAATAGCAATAAATAGAAGAGCCAACGTTTGAAATAATATTATTTTTGATTAAAATTTGAATCATTGATAAAAATGAAAACAAAGCGAAAAATAAGTCTACGGAAAATATTTGTACTTTACTAATAATTTGTGACAGAAATAACTGGCCATAATTGTATGGAGGACAGGACGAAATAAACCACATTTTCTCCATCTCTTAATATTTTCATTTGTTTTCGATTAATGTAACTGTAATATACGTATTTACTTATTTATTTATCTGTATTTAATGATATTTTTTTACTGAAATACTAGGAATGTTTAGGATATTTACAGATTTAAATTCTGTTTTATTTTATTTTATAAGCATTTTTTTCAATATCAAGGGTTCAGAAAAAAGCAAAGTTTTATATGGTAAAATTGCAAATGATTGCATTAGTTACTGTTACTCATGAGTATGAAAACAAATTTAAAAGTTTTCTTTTCTCTTTTTTTTATCAATTGAATTCTGTTATATCTTTTTATTTAAGTAATTATTTTTGGAGCGTTTTTTCGAGCTAACATTGTCTTTCCTCTTACTTCCTTACAATAAGAGAAAATTTTTGATTTTCTGAATGCTCTCTAAAAAATAATCTTTTATCACTCTTATTTAGACACTTAACTCAGCAGTCACAATTTAAAAACTTGGTTATTTAATCAATATATTTGAATATAATCGAAATTTGATGTCATTTTTTAGAGTTACATTTCGTTATTGATCGTTTCAAAACTAAATTGCAGGAAATTAAATCATTGCCTCTTTAAAAGACTTTCTTTTTGTGACACAGATACCAGAAAGATAAATTAAAATTTTGTATCAGAACAGACATTGGGAAAGAAATTTTCATCTAAAAAAATGAGGAGTTGGCTTTAAACAGGAGTTAAGCGGTTAATTCAAAATTTTACATGAAGAAGGGAAAACTATTAGGAGTCATTAAAATAGCCGTTAAAACTAACGCTGACGAGTGGGTAGACGTGAAGTGAAACATCCTCCCTTGTTAAAGAAAAAAAAAAAACTGCAACCCCCCACTCCTATTTCTACTCAGATCCTTCCTCCCCAGTTAAACTAAAACTCATCATACAAGTGTGGTACATAAAAATATATTGCGTAATGATATCAATGTAATAAAACAGTTTTAGAGCTTAGTGTACTTAAAACATTGGCATTTTAAATTTTGGTTTCTATTATTTGTTTCATATGCGTTTTTCAATGCAATATACATGAAAGTATGTAGATGTAAAATTACTGTTTAAATTCTCTTCTGAAAGATTATAATTTCAATTTAAATGCAATATTTTTTCAAAAATTTAAATTAACACTTAGGTGTACAGAAACTTTAGGTGTAAACTTTAACACTTAGGTATCTAATGTTGACTTATATCACTTTACTACGTTTCTTACTTTGAAGTAAAATGCTTGTATGCAGATTATTTCTTGAGCAGTAATTTTCGGGTTACCTTTGTCTATTGTTAACATTAAGAAAGATTAATTACTTTTTAAGAAACTAGTTAACATTGTTTTTAAATTAATCGAAATATGAATGTTTGCGATCTTTGGTAAATCAAATTAAAAATAATATTATTAGGGGGAGGGGATACGTTCTCCCCACCGCAGGTACCTTCACCTCCCTTTTGCTCACTTTTCTGGCTAAAACCATGCTAAAAAGTCTCTTTTTTTCATACCAAACTATTTACACGATGAAAACCATTCATAACTACGATAGAGTTATTTTAATGACTCCTTATCATCTTTTCTTGCCAAACTTTGTTCTGTCCTTCACCTCGTGAATTGTCAATTGAAGGCCTTGCTGCAAAAAGGAGGTAGCTCCATTTTCAATGTCTTCAAAATGTCTGCATTAAAGCTTATAGCAGAAAATCGCATTCTAAAAGTTTCTTTAAGTTTTATGAATCCTCTTGTATAACTGTACTGAGAAGTATACAAGAGGATTTCTTAAAATATTAGAACAAAAAAGGTGACCTTTATTTTAAGTTGTAATAAAGACAGACGTTTTGAAGACATTGAAAATGGAGCTACCTCCTTTTTCCAGCAAGCAATTCAATTGTTACGTATGCAGGGCTGCACATTAACCCCTTCCCCGTTTTGCCCAAACGCCGTATAGGCAACTTAATTTCTATTTCGCTTTCCGTTTTGCCCGCATTTTTTCTATTTTTAGTAATAAATTATTCGTATGATTAGCGATAGTTACCCAGTATATAGCAGATTGCAATCAGTTGTGTTTTTTTTTTTTGTGTTCTGATTGATTCAAAAGCGTATGCAAATGCAGGATGATCAAAACAATGGAATAAAAAATCTGACGTGTTTCGGACTGAATTCGGGGGGGGGGGGGGATCCTGGACTTTCCCAAGTTTGGAACTAAATGCCAGTTACAAAAAACTTACATGACACCTATCTGAGTGCTTGCTGTTGCAGGGAATATTTATTGCTGTTCAGCTCCGACCAACTCATTCCTTACGTAAGACTATTACTTTTTTACATAATATGTACGTATTATTTATAGTAAAAAAAAAAAAAACTGAAATCTATAATTATGTCACGTTTTAACATTAAAATAAACGACGTCAGAGCGAATGCCTACGCCTTATGTCTGCTTCGTTCATGTAAAATTATTGCAGTGATAAGAATGAATACTTAAGGAGTGAGGTTAAAAATTTAAGTGAAAAAAATTAACAATAGCAAAACTGACAAGACGCAAAAGTTGATCATGAGTTTTAAAAAACGAGTTTTCGATAATCAATAGATTATGAGTCACATGAATAAATTATTAGTGGGTCTAAAGAAAAATGTATAATTACGTCTTAACCAGTAATAGCAGGGTTTTTTATTGGGAAAAAATGACGCTTAGCCATCTATAATTATGTCACGTTTGAAAAATAATCAATGCCTATGTTTTAGTTCTGCTCGGTTCATAAAAATAATGTAGTGATAAAAGTAAATATCTAAGACGTGCGAAAGTGAAGTGGAAAATATGACCGATAAAGACTGACATGAAAACAGCGTAATTGAAAAATTTGATTAAGAGTTTTTAAAATTGCTTTCGCTGGACAATATATTAAGAGCTACATGAATAAATTATTTGTATTTGAAGGGAATGTGTACAACTACGTTTGTAGTTTTTAAGCGTTTACAGTACAGTGCCCCATCGTATGCGACAGTAAAATTATGACAGGTTTTTTTATAGTCAGCTGTTGGAAATTGATAGCCCAAATTTCTATTTTTTAAATGCTCTCAAACGTTCTAATATTGCACTAAATAAAAAGCCAAAGAATTTTATAATATGTATTTTGCAATAAATAAATGATGTCAGAATGCCTACGCCTTATGTCTGCTCTGTTCATATAAAATTATTGCAGTGATAAGAATGAATATTTAAGGAGTGGAGTTAAAAATTTAAGTGAAAAATATGAATCTCAGGAACTAAAATGACGCAAAGTTGATTGGGAGTTTTAAAAATGAGTGTTCGGTAATCAATAGATTATGAGTTTAAACGAATAAAATTATGAATGTACTTGAAGAGAATTTATAATTACGTTATAATCATCAATACCAGGTGAAGTTTTTAATCCAACGTTAAAATAAGCACAAATGTACAGGTATACTGCAGACACGTGTTTTCGGGGCTACAAGGAACCCTTTTTTTCAGTGCAAGAAGTGTGAGCTTTAGGATGAAGAATCATCCGTTATTATTAAAAACAATTTTGAATCCCTGCAATCAATAATTAAGTCACGTTTAACCCATTAATGCCTGACATTTTTTTCCCCAAATATATTTTGTATACTGGTTTCAAATAGTGTTTAATGGACAGAAAAAATACACTGCTCGACATTGAAAATGCAACACCAAGAAGGAGTGGTCAGAAATTCATGCAAATTTTACCGTAGACGCACGTCACTGAGTTATGCAAATGATATGAAATGCGCAGCTCTCCGACGCACGTGAAGTAAGATATAAGAGAATGAAGTTGAAAAAGTGGGCTATGTTCATGTTAGTTTTTCTGCCAGACTAATTATCGGAGAAATTTGGTTTTTGTCTCGAAGGATACGTGTGATAGGAGGACATGCCACGCCGTCCTCAACGAAGACACTTCCGGCATATAGACGACTTTACAAGGGGTATGGTGATCGGACTGAGAAGGAGAGGTTGGTCCATACGTCAAATTGCAACTGATACCCACATGGATGCAAGCACTGTGTATCGGCTGCGTCGGAGATGGTTGGAAAGAGGAAATGTAGCCACATTGAGGGGTGCAGGTGCAGCCAGAGTGACGTCAGACCGCTTGGATCGACGGATTCACCGACAAGCTGTGGCGGACCCGCAAGTCACTTGTACGTCGATTCTGCAGCACGTGCAAGGTACCCTGGATGTTTCCTGTGTCGACCAGAAACCATTTCCCGTCAACTGGTTGCACGTGGCCTGCAATCACGGCGCCCGCTAAGAAGACTGCCATTGACCTCACAGCACAGACTCCAACGTTTTGGAATGGTGCCGGACCAGAGCGACGTGGATGGCAGAATGGCAAAACCGTAGTGTTTCTCAGATGAATCCCGCTTCTGTTTGTCCAGCGATAGTCATCGCATACGTGTGTGGGCGTCGACGTGGAGAAAAGATCGAATCCGGCAGTAAACTGTGGAAACGCCCCACAGCGCGACAACGTGGCATAATGGTTTTGGGGCGCTATTGCATACAATTCCGTATCACCTCTAGTTTCGTATTCGGGGCACTATGACGGCCCAACGATATGTAGATAATGTACTGCGGCCGGTGGCAATCCCCTACCTTCAGGGTCTGCCAAATGCAATTTTTTCAACAGGATAACGCCCAGCCTCACAGTGCTCGAATCAGCCAACATGCTCTACGAGGTGTACAGATGCTTTCCTGGCCACCATACTCTCCTGACTTGTCATCAATCGAAACATGTGTGGGACGTGATTGGACGCCGTTTGCAAAAACCTGCCACTGCCTCGTTCAGAGGACGAAACTGTGGCAAATGGTTTGAAAGGGAATGGAGTGCCATCCCTCAGGGACACCATCCGTAGGCTTATTGACTCCATGCCTAGACGTGTTTTCTTCGTGCATCGCTGTCCGCGGTGGTCCTACTTCTTACTGAGCCGACGCCGTCCTCGCTCTAAAATTTTGCTTATTTATTTTTGAAAATAAATATCACTTATTGTTCCATGCTGTCTCTGTCTTCTTACCAAATTTCATCAATTTCTGACCACTCCTTCTTGGTGTTGCATTTTCAATGTCGAGCAGTGTAATTAAAAAAATATCATGCAAGAAATATTTTTTTTATTAAGGAAAGAAAAATCGTCCTTCAAAAGTTACGATAGACACCAAGGGGTGCATACTTCGTTTACTAAGTTTTTTTTTCAGCCTACGATGTAATATTTAAAAAGACATTTTATAAGAAGAAATAAAATCAGCAATTAACATAAACTGGGAAGCTGGGAATAATTTAAAAAAATTAGCCTTTTGTTCTTGAGATTGTGAACGATGTCATTCTTGATAAAGATCATATTGAAACTGCTACAGAACACACTTTACAATGGTTATGTTCTGCAATCTGTTAATAATGAATTGAATCAATACTAAGGTACTAATTAAACACTATTATTTGGTTGAAATGCTCATTTTTGGGAAATTCCCATTTTGTGGATCGTCCCTTAAAAGGGACGCTAGGCATTAATGGGTTAAAATATAACCAATGCCTACGAGACTTAGTGCTGCTTTGTTCGTGTAAAATTATTGCATTGATAAGAGTAAATATTTAAGATGTATTATCGAAATTGAAGTGAAAATATGAACTATCAGAACAAACACGACGCAGCGTAAATGAAAAATGGATTAAGAATCAACAAATGTATTCTCGGTGTGTAACCTATTATGACTTACAGGAATAAATTATACGTATTATTTGAAGAGAATTTATTATTATGTTATAACTTGCAATACTTTAAGCCAGGGATGGCCAACCTTTTTAGGGAAAGTGCCACTATCTGGAGAGGAAAAGCTCAGCGTGCCACATTGTATTTTTTCAATAAGCTGAAAATTTTTAAAAAGTTAAAAATAGATTTTATGTTGGCTGACTATGTAATTCTTACTCAAATAAAACATTTTTTCTCGTAAATCTGAGTAATTGAAATCTAAATGTTAATAAAGATAAACAACTTCGAAGAGTTATCGTTGATAAACTTTTTTATTGGTTCTGTCAGTTGGCTTATACTTAAAATAGAAACAAATAACATCAAACATTCTATTCTAAAAATTAAAGTCTGTACTTAATGTGGTTTATGCGTCTGTATTTTTTCTACCAAGTCTTTAATTTTAGGATTAGTTCTTGAGAATCCTAAGAAATTTAAGTGCTATCAGTTAATATTCAATGGTATTTAGATTTTTCGTATTCATAACAAAAAATATCTGTTTAGAAGCGTATTTTGAACCAAATCTACAACAGCATCAGACGGTTAAAGTGTGTAAATGTGAAAAAATTTTGTTGTTACAAATTTCCAAATTTCTGTATAACGTGAATGATTTTCTGTTAAAGTAAGCTCTTATATTTGATTACCAATGCAAAAGGTCAGTAATTCCGACTTCGAAAGGATAACTAGTAGTGTCTTGCAGAGAAATAGACAAAGAGTTTGAAAATATCAGCATTTTTTTTATCATCCTGAAAATCATCAAACCTAACACGGAATGAATACTTAAAATGGGTGTAAAATTTTCTCCATATATCACTAGGAAAATTATTAAATTTGGGTTGGTACTTTCAGTACTAATTTTTAATGTTTTATGCTTTTTCTCTTTAGAAGAGATATTGTAGTATTCTAGTAGAAAGAAAGAAACTGAAGTTTCATCATAAAAGAATGTAGATGGCCTATACTGGTTTAAGAGACTTTTTTTTGTACAATCTTAAATTTAATTTACTTAAACGCCGGATAATAAAAGATGACATAGCTAAATTCAATTGCGATTTTTCATCCCTAAGTAGCAAGTCCTCATTGCTTTCCTTCCAGACATTTTAAAAAACACACTCCCTAAAATTCTAAAACCTTATGATTGTTTTTCCTTTGGATAGCTATCGCACATTTCAATGAAGGAATAACTTGCCATACTCTCCTCTTTCTCAAAACATTCAGAACTCTAATTTGTAGTTTGTTAATACAGTGGACTCTACAGGGTCACCAACAGAGAAAAAGCCGCATTCCTCGGCAAGGAGTTTGCGATAGATAATTCGATGACACTTTTACTGTTTTTTTTTTTTTCAAAATTATTTTCAAGTAATAGAACAAAAACAATTTAACCCATTAATGCCTGACATTTTGTTTTCCAAAGATATTTTGTATACTGGTTACAAACAGTGTTTAATGTACCGGAAAAATAATAAAAAAAATATTATGTAAAAAATAACTTTTTTATTAAGGAAAGAAGAATCGTCCCTTAAAAGTTACGATAAACCCCAGAGGGTATTACTTCGTTTACTAAATTTTTTTTCTGCCTACGATAAAATATTTAAACAGACATTTTATAAGAAGAAATAAAATTAGCAATTAACATAAACTGGGAAGCTAGAAATAACTTTGAAAACTTAGCTTTTTTTCTTGAGATTGTGAACGATGTAATTTTTGACAAAGGTCATGTTAAAACTGCTACAGAACACACTTTACAATGGTTATGTGCTGCAATCTCTTAATAACGAATTGAAACAGTACCAAGGTACTAATGTAACACTATTATTTGGTTGAAATGTTCATTTTGGGGAAATTCAGACCCTTTTTTGGACTGTCCCTAAAAAGGGACGCTAGGCATTAATGGGTTAAGGATCTTCATTTGTGCAACCATAGCGAATTTCGTCCAATCTGGTTTCTTAATTTTAGTAGTAGAATTAACTTTTTTTTTCTTTAATTTCATCACCCGTAGCTGAAACTATTGCTGATCAAGAATCCATTCTGCATTATCAAAAATTTCATTCGTGTCAAGCACAAATATGCTTTACAGAGCATTTTCTGTAGCGTCACAGCTTTCGTGGGATGTCCGAAGCTTACGCTAAGTACTTTGCAATATTGTAGTTCAGACAATTTGTAAGCCAGCCTCCTGACACTTAATCGTCATAATATCATTATATTTATCAGTTTAAGGGTTTTAGTTTTTATCAATATTTTTGAGATCGATATCTTTTCCTCAATTTTGGAATATTTTCTGAAAGTCTTCGCGTGCCACTGTACTGCTCTGCCGTGCCACATTGTGGCACGCGTGCCGCGGGTTGGCCACCCCTGCTTTAAGCGGTACACTTTAGTCCCATACCATTTGTTAGTCAACTTTTTTCTAGTTAGCTCTCTTAACTTAATGACTAAAAAAAAATCATAAAAATGCTCTAAATATACACAAAAATTTACACCAAAAATTGCCATTATTATTTTTTTAAATGCTCTTAGAATTTTGAAAAATTGAACTGAACATTTATATAATTATTCGGAAGAATTATTTTATTTTAATGGGATTTTTAATCTTGTTTAATGATTTGTTTTATTCAACAGTCCTTTAAAAACATAACATAATCTATGATATCGCCAAAAAGGTAGTTCCTATGCTACTTTGGTGGCGAGTTCACAGACTGCGATGAAATCGTATATCAGATATCCTAATCTAATCATAAGCGGCTTATTTAAGTTATCTAATACCCGGTGTATATTCTGAGCATAATTCAGTTTCACATAGCACACTTTTATTTGTTGTTCCACGTACTAAGAATTTATAGTGTTTACTAGATCTTTCATCTTGATACTCTATGCCGCAAAATAATTTAATGACAAAATTATTATTAAAAGTACAACTTCCGAGACAGAATGAAGCATTTTTTTAAAAACTAAAAATGTGTTAAAACAACTACTAAAAATGTGTCGTAAACCCATTTATGCCCAGATTTTTTTTAACAATTTTTTTCAATTTTTATCTGCTTAAAACTCTTACTTGGAATGGTTTACATACATTTTAGGCCTGAAATAGTTCGCCGTTGCCATATTTATTAAGTTATTTAACGTCCTGTTTATGGAATATTTTGTAGATATGTGAGCAAAATACGACCTTACTTGACTTTACTTTTGCTAAGTAACATTACAGAAGGCATCTGTGATCAATTAAAAAAAAAAATACAATTTTAAAATAGTTTAATTTCATGAAAAATAAGTTCGCAAAAAAACTTACTTTCTGCGGCTACCCATGCTGGATCGTTGCTTGACTGATTGTCTGAAAATAGCTGTCAATAAATAAACTCTGATGTCCACATAGTGGCTCTAACCGGTTTTCTCAAGAAGAAGGACTATTTAACTAGTGAAAAACAGCTTTCGTAAAAGAATATACCCATTACAGGTTTTTTTATGCAGTAACTAACAAGCGTCCCGTTTTTAGGCTACTGGGCATAAATGAGTTAAGTTGCTCAACAAGAACTTTCTATTTGCATGGACTCATTTGTATGTATTATCCGCAAAAAGGATTTTTGTATTCATGGAACTTGAATATAACTTTTATTGATAATTTTCATTCGAAAACACACACCCAAAAAAAAAAAGAAGAGCTTTAAAATAGCCGGATAAAACAAAAGGTAAGATTAAAAAATGCTAATTTGAAAGATTTTAATTCGTTCATTGTGCTTAGAGTGAGGAAAATCCGTGCATTTCTGAAATTTTCGGCAATAAAAAATTCCATACTGAAAAGAAAGCTCTCTCCCTCTCTCTTTAGAAAGCTAGAGAAATTGTAGCAAGACTCAAACTGTGCACTTCAAGGTAGCTAACTATTCTTGCCTCTTCTGTTTACATTCTCTAAGTCTTGTTTGCATTGTTGCATCGAGCAACTATTTCTTATTGTTACAAAGGTCACGCGTGATGCACGGATAGGAGTTTGTTTAGTAGTTTTATTTTTTTTAAACCTAAGCTCTCTTTTATTTTGTCGTATATGCGTGTTTTATGAGATTTCCATTTGGAAGAGATTTAACCCATTAATGCCTAGCGTCCCTTTTTAGGGACGGTCCAAAAAAGGGTCTGAATTTCCCCAAAATGAACATTTCAACCAAATAATAGTGTTCAATTAGTACCTTGGTATTGTTTCAATTCGTTATTAACAGATTGCAGCACATAACCATTGTAAAGTGTGTTCTGTAGCAGTTTTAATATGATCTTTATCAAAAATGACATCGTTCACAATCTCAAGAAAAAAAGCTAAGTTTTCAAAGTTATTCCCAGCTTCCCAGTTTATGTTAATTGCTGATTTTATTTCTTCTTATAAAATGTCTTTTTAAATATTATATCGTAGGCAGAAAAAAATTTAGTAAAAAAAATATGTACCCTCTGGGGTCTATCGTAACTTTTAAGGGACGATTTTTCTTTCCTTAATAAAAAAATTATTTTTTACATAATATTTTTTTAATTATTTTTCCTGTCCATTAAACACTGTTTGTAACCAGTGTACAAAAATCTTTGGGAAAAAATGTCAGGCATTAATGGGTTAATCAACTATTGTAGATTTTATGCAATATTTTTTCTGTAATGTAATTAGAAGAGCCAGGATAAAATGTATTAAAAATCAAGAAAATCTGTCTGTGGTTATATAAAAAATGCACTAATAATGTTTTCACATACGTAGTTAAAGTCTGTAACATTTAAATGAAAAAATAAATAAAAATAATAAAGTTTTACTTTTCTATATTTGCAGTTTTCTTATTGAGGGGTCATTCCATGTCAAGTGATCCAACGTTTTTTACCTTACATTTTCGTATTTCTTTCACATTTGGCTCATCAATTGTACCCCTTGAGGTAATCAAAAGTCTCAATTTTTGGATTTTTATCTCTATTATTTTTTCATTTATGAGACTTTGAACTTTGGAAAAACCCTCGTTTTTCCATGGATAAGGGTACATAAAAGGGACCATAACTCGGCACCAAATATAGATAGAACGATTTGGTAAATGGCATTTTAAAGTACGTTAGTTGCCGCTTAATCTGATATGCAACATGACTAATTTGATAAAAATTTTCTTTTTCAAAAAATGAAATTTAAATTTCAAATTCAAATTTCTCGAAAAACATATAATGAATTTTTTTGAAAAAATTCTCAAAAATTCTTGTGTATTTCATCTATGTTTGTACAAATTTTTAGATTGGGATCTCAATGGGATCATATTTTTTTGAATTTTTGAATAAAACTGTATAGGAAAAAAATGATATTTTTTAGATTCTATTTATTGACATACTAAGTTCTCTTGCTTGTGATGGTCTAAAAAGTAGTGAACAAACATGAATATGTTTAAAGTGAGCTAGCATGAGCTTATAGATTTGTCAGGTTCACCCCCTCCCCCCTTCCTCCCCCGCACAACCACTCTTTTTTAATTCAAAACTGTTCAAAATGTTTAAAAAAAACAAAAACTCTTTGATACAAAATGAATAGTAAACTTATTTAAAGTTGGTAAATGAGTTTCCTTATAACTAGACGAAGTATCCCCCTCCTCCACCCAAATATACCATTAATGCTGTACTATTATGACGTCTAACCTGGGGATTGAATTGACTATTATTTTTACTCTAGGTAAGTGAGCTAGCATTAACTTGTAGATTGGTCAGCTCCCCCTCCCTTCCTTCCTGACCCAACCATTTTCCCCCAAACTGTTTAAAATGCTAAAAAAAAGCTTCTTTGATACAAAATGAACACTAAACTTGTTTAAAGTTGGTAAATGGGCTTCCTTATAACAAGGCAAAGTACAACCCTTCCCCCACCCAAATATACCATTAACGCTATACTAATATGACGTCTCACCTGGGGATTGATTTGAGGATTATTTTCCCCCTAGGTATATATTGTTTTTCAGACGAAGTGTTTCGTTTTCAATCCGAACTTCACAAAGTGTACTTCCATTCAAAATCTGAATTTAAACTTATGGCTCATTTCATCCCCTCCCCCAGCACCAATCTTCAATTTTGAAGGGAGGGAATAAATGGGTCGCCCCAAGATCATAGCAAACAGCAAAATAGCACCTGCTTCCCCTTGTTCTCATAATGTTTTCCCATTATTTTTACACAAAACTGAAAAGAAATTAAAGTGTCACGTTATATGTCAGTCCCCATCACTGCCTTTCCTTTCTCTTATTGGACAAAGCTCATGAGCTAATAGGAAAGAGTAACAAACAGAACAACTAAGGCTTTGAAATGGGGCTAGACGGGATGATAAAAAAAAATAAAAGTTTGGAGTGGAAAGGTAGGGTAAGGGGGGGGAGCAATCTGTAAAGAAGTTAAACAACATGTGAGGTTGTGCTCAAAAAAGCAGTGTTTGTTTAATATATAAAAAATATATATCTTGCTGCATTACTTTCCTTTACAACAAAATGAAAAAGAACACAAACGATTAAAAAAATTAAATAACAGCTGCATACTAGATAATGTGGAAAGATAGTTATGGGGACACAGACATGATCTGATATTTTGATTTATATTCAGTTTTGTGCGAAAAGGATAGAAAAAACGATGAGAACAAGGCGAAACAGTGCTATTTTGCTGTTTGCTATGATATTGGGGCGACCCATTTATTTCCTCCCTTCAAAATTGAAGATTGGTGCTGGAGCAGAAGATGAAATGAATCATAAAGTTAAATTTCAGATATTGAATGGAAGTACACTTTGAAGTTCGAATCGAAAAGAAACACTTCGTCTGAAAAACAATGTATATACCTAGGGTGAAAATAATCCTCAACTCAATCCCCAGGTTAGACGTCATATTAGTATAGTGTGAATGATATATTTGGGTGGGGAGGGGGATACTTCGTCTAGTTATAAGGAAACCCATTTCCCCACTTTAAATAAGTTTACTATTCATTTTGTATCAAAGAGTTTTTGTTTTTTTTTAAACATTTTGAACAGTTTTGAATTAAAAAAGAGTGGTTGTGCGGGGGAGAAAGGGGTAGGGGGGTGAACCTGACAAATCTATAAGCTCATGCCAGCTCACTTTAAACATATTCATGTTTGTTTACTACTTTTTAGACCATCACGAGCAAGAGAACTTAGTATTTCAATAAATAGAATCTAAAAAATATCATTTTTTTCCTGTACAGTTTTATTCAAAAATTCAAAAAAATATGATCCCATTGAGATCCCAATCTAAAAATTTGAACAAACATAGATAAAATACACAAGAATTTTTGAGAATTTTTTCAAAAAAATTCATTATATGTTTTTTGAGAAATTTAAATTTGAAATTTAAATTTCATTTTTTGAAAAAGAAATTTTTTATCAAATTAGTCATGTTGCATATCCGATTAAGCGGCAACTAACGTACTTTAAAATGCCATTTACCAAATCGTTCTATCTATATTTGGTGCCGAGTTATGGTCCCTTTTATGTACCCTTATCCATGGAAAAACGAGGGTTTTTCCAAAGTTCAAAGTCTCATAAATGAAAAAATAATAGAGATAAAAATCCAAAAATTGAGACTTTTGATTACCTCAAGGGGTACAATTGATGAGCCAAATGTGAAGGAAATACAAAAATGTATGGTAAAATTTTTCTCAGATTTTGGATCACTTGACGTGGAATGACCCTGAGGTGATAAGCATACATTAAAACAAATATTCACACAGAAAATGCTATGCTTAGTAATTACTTTTATCTCAGAATATTTTTTCTCTTTTCTAATTAGCAACTAGAAAGATTAAACTCATTTTTCATGGGTAACCCATTTTTAAAATTCTTGTAAAGAGCAAGGTATTCGTTTTTTTAAATCTTTCTTTTGTAATGTAAAGGAAAAAATACATATTTATATTTAAAAGCATATTAACATGCAATTGTTCAAAAAAAAAAAAAAAAAATACCGCTTTGATGCATTTTTACAAAAAGTAAAACTAGGAAATTTCATGTGCACATATACATTTGCATATATTTCGTGCTGTATTGGCAAGTATCATTTTCAGTCGATTTCTAGAGTTTTATTTGCATAAAATATATATTTATACATGCACTTTAAATTCAAAATTGTTTCTGCTGTCTAGTGTTGGTGTTAAGAGAGTTAATGAGGTGATGATTATACTCCCATAGCATTTATAAACTAGAAAAGATTCAACGTTAATTTTCATACATTCAACTTTATATTTGTGGAGGCAATTTCATGACGAATGGAAACTTTGAATAATTGTATTGGGATTAAATAACTTGGCAGCATACATAAAGGTGCTATCATGCTCCAAGTAGCCATCCCAAAGCTGCCAATTTAAACTTGCCCCAACGATAATAAAGTAGTTACCTGTATCTGTTTTGAAATATCCCGCGTGTGTCCTTTAGGATAAAAGAAGTGCTGGCAAAAAAGTAGAACTCGTGACTATAATCTATACTTTCTCTGCAGAATATGACAGGAAAGGGATCTACGCGGTACTTTTAGTCACATAAATTTCTGCTATGCCTGTCTCATCACAAATGGGGACAGGCATAGCAAAGCCTGGCAAAACATTTATGCAAAAAAAAAAAAAAAAAGTCAATTAAGTTATAATGCTTTTATGTTATCTGGCGAGGCATAACTATGCGTATCAGCCATGGCTCGATTAAAAAATTTCGAAGCCTCAGGTCAAATTCTTTTTTGGGACTCCCTGTCTTTACAATTTTAGGAATTGGCTGAAACAATTTTAGCCATTGAGTAGAAAAATTTTAGCCATTTGGGGACACCTAAATAGTTGGGCCTTAGGCCACGGCCTACTTGGCCCATTCAGTAATCGGACCCTGGTATCAGCCGTAAAGTAGACAGTGCATGTCCTCTACGTCAAAAAAGTACTTAAAAATAATAATATTGAAAAAAAGTAGAGTGCTCGAATTGCGACAGGACAGGAAGACATGTGGTACTTTTTGTCACACAAATCTCTGTTGAACGGTGACCTTGAATCAATCTGTAACAAATTTGTAATTTGGCAAACCATTATTTTGCCTCTCAGTTCTGAAATGGCTCCCGCGTGTCCTCTAGGATTAAAAGAAAGTGCTGCTGGCAGGTTTCAATGACACGAGGCGAGAGTTCGCACTTTCTCCCCCCGGAATGTGACAAAATTAAAAAGAAAGAACAAAATAAGAACCCCATGCTATCTGCTCGTGGCCCATTCCAGTGCTCTGCACGAGTCGCCACTCTCCCGAAGCCATTCAAGGATTCAAACATAGATATGAATAGGGTTACTAGATAGCTGATAGCCTCCAATCTGAACGGGAAGCAGTGCAACCTGGAAATCTCGCCAACTGTTCTCCTCGTGAGGCTGAGTTACTGCTTTTACCACGAGGATACTCGCAGTTTTTAAAAAATAATTAAAAATAACGAACTTGCTCTAACTTATCAAACAACCGGTTGTTTTACTGAGTGCCGAACATACATCATTAAACAAAATCATTTTCACTTTTTATCTAATAAAAGAATTTAGTGGCGCAACCAGGTTCATTTTCTGGGAGGGGCTAAATAGCCCTCTTTCGGAACATTTTTAAATTTGAAATATTAGAGAACAAAATATATATATATATATATATATATATATATATATATATATATATATATATATATATATATATTGAAATTATTTTTTAGTGTAATTAAGAAGGGGGTTGGGGCCTATCTTTCGGCAAATTTCGAAGAGTAAAGTCCTAAAAACATAATTTTAAGCAGTTTGGTGTAATCAAGAGGGTTCATCTTCATGCTTCTGGGGGGGGAGGAGGCATGAGCCCCCTTAGTTCCCCCCGTGGGTGCTCCACTATAAGATTTAAAACTTGGCTATTTTCGGCAACTTATCGCCAAAACTCTGGATTACACGAAGCACCAACAAATACCGATCAAATCACAACACCGATCCAAGAGTGATCACTGATCATCTTACAAATCTGGACTCCTGCTCAACCCCGCACACACGCCAAACATACTCAAGTTTCTACCATTGGATCCTCTCGCCACTGTCCCGAAGCCATTCGACGATCCAAACGTGACCAGGGTGCCTACAAGTCACTTATGTCCCTCCTGTTTTTCCCCACTATTATATGCAGAACTTCACGTCGAACGACTTAGTTTTGATTTGGAGAAAAGATTTCGGCGTAATGAACTGTAATCTTGGCATTATCTTAATCCCTAAATGGATTAAGTAGTGTTTGTGAATATAACTTAGAGATAAACACCATTCGTAGGGTTAAATCCTTCTTGTGTTTTGTAATTTGTATTGTTGAGAGACCGCGCTGAGTGACAGCATAAAGAAGGCGATTTTTCAAAAATAAATGTGTTATTTAATACTGATATCGTAATATTCTATTCTTTCAGGATAAAAACGAACCTTGTTATTGCTTCTGTATTGATTAAATCTTCCACTTTCACATAAAGGTCATTTTCAGGTAGTTATCAGATTGTGTGATCACGTTCGGTGCGAGGAAGTATGATTGAGTACAGAGGTAAAAATACCCAGAAATGTCCGTTAAAGCGCAATTTGTAATATTTATGGCCAATATTATTGACAGACGTTTTCTCGAGTCCGTAATCTGTTGAAGTTTTTATCTAAAAGCAATATATTTGTTGATTAATATTCAAAGCTGACAAAATAATAGCCCATTTCGAAAGCTTTTGCCTTTGAAAGACGTTATAATGTGTCTGTTTTCCAAGGCAAAAACTCATCAATATGCAACACAATGGCCGAAGTTTAATGACGGTATTTTTTTAAAGCTATTCAAAATTGTGTGATTGATATCGAATTTGATTAAAAGACGCTACAGAGTATCTAAAACTATTTCGTTACAGCTGTAATTCTCTTGGTGTGTATTTTTCGTGGAATATGTCACACAAGATTGGTGCCTATTTTGCATTTGAAAAGAACATCAAAAAATCTGATTCATGAATACTATAGAAAACGGTTTTCATATTTAACGAACATATTCGTAATCTCCGTGTTTTGAAAAGAAAGTAAACACTTACGTACAATACAACACCTTATTTTAAAGTATGAAATTTTACTAGATCTCTAAGATGTTTTCAAAGTTCTTGAGTGAATTGGACTTTTTGAAAATGTAACGCACCAGGGTGTAAAAAAATCGTAATAAAAAAATCGAATTGTTTAAATTTAAATCAGATTTTTTTTTTATTTAAATTGGATTTTTTTTTCTCTTTTCGAAAAAGGCTTTTCGTAGTTGATTAATTTATACTTCTAAAAATAAATTTGAAAATTATTCGTTTAAAATTTTCAAAACAATTTTTTTTCAAGTATTACGTTACCAAAAAGTTTTCATAACATGATATAAAAGCTAGTTTAATACAAATACAGGTGGTTCCAATCAAATTTAATATAGGTGTCATAGTAGTACACAGTAAATGAACAAAAACAGAGGAAATAAGCAAATTTGCTTTAAGATGTTGCCAGAGGTTTTCGTACTTTCTAAGGCATATAACTGTTTTGTTCACAAACGCAAGAATACTTTAACATTGTATTTTTGCATCTATTTTTTAAGCACAAAGGTATTTATTTATTTCTTATAAGCTTGTTTTTAACAGTAAACTTGTGATAGAAATATAGTTTGACAACATTTATTCGTAAATACTGATATTTTATTTAATTCTTCTACCGCAACCGAAAGCGTTGAGTAACGAAAACTGGACAGCATTGTTAAAACATGTAGAATAATGATTCATTATATGCAATTCTGTATGCAATGGCATATAAAAAAAACTAAAACTTAAATGCGACACTTAAAGCAGCTTTTTTAGGGGGGAGGGGATCTGCAAGGTCTGATTGTTTTCAGTCGGCGGTCTGTGGTGGCCTGGACATTCGGAGCCTCAGCGTTTGTGTAAAAAAGAAAAACATTTAGGCAAATAAGCAATTGAAAGAACATAAGGGAACATATTTTTTGACGCATAAATAATTGCCCTCTTCACCACATTAACGAGGTAAGTCTAGGGACATTTGAAAAAATGTAGCCATAATTAAAATAAGTAATGCTATAAACTTTTTTGCAACGCAAGCCTTAACCTAGCAATTCGTTAATTTACAAAGCAGACTCACCATTTTGAAGCTCTTTCTTTAGGGATCCTAGATGCTTAGGATTTGGATATTGGAAGTTGAAAATTTGTATATGTTAGTTTCAAAGACTAGTTGTTTTCACCTCCATAAAATTTCATCCAAATCGGAGGTGGTCGGAGTCGGAGTCGACATGTTTTTCAGCGACTCCGACTCCAACTCCTTTGGTCCGAAATCCGTCCGACTCCGACTCTTCGACTCCGACTCCACAGCCCTGGAAAAAATGTAGCCATAATTTAGCTGGAAATGGATACTTGAACAAAGTTATCGACAATTCGACCACTGTTTCCCGAACCGTCCATTTTCGCTTAATTTGGCTATTTTTAAATATATCGCCGAAATTTAAAGGGTTAATTTCATAACGGGGAATTTTTTTATCGATAA